>JASDQU011311822.1:4783-18915 GCA_032191745.1 Picea mariana
CTTATAAGGTGTTGCAAAAGATTGGTACTATGGCATACAAATTGGAGTTGCCTGCATCCTCACGAGCACACCCAGTTTTCCATGTTTCATGCTTAAAGAAGGTTATAGGTGACAAGATCCTAGTTCAGACTATATTTCCAAAACTTGAAGAGTAAGGAAAAATCATATTGGAGCCTGAAGCCATCACTGACACAAGAATTTTCCAGCTGAGGAATAGTTCCATTTCAGAGTATCTTATTAAATGGAGGAAAATTCCTGCTGAAGATTCCACTTGGGAAGATGATTCTTTTATACAAAAGCATCCATAATTAATCAAGCATTGCAGACAACACTTTTCTGAAGGGGAGGGGCATGTTAAGCCCTAAATAGTGGCACATTACCCCTTAATTGGGGAATATTACATTAGTAATGTTATTTTGTTTTATGTCGACTTGGGTCCATTAGTTTTAATTGTACCTCCTAGTCTCCTATATATACCAAGGAGACATTTTCAATTGGAATCATCTTGTAATTGGAAATTTGTGTGGTGTATAAGCAGGTTTCCCCCTCGAAGAGGCTTATTATCTGAAATTCTCTCTTTTTCAAGGCGTTGAGTACTTATTCTGACGTTTTTCTATGCTATATTGATATTTGGTTCTTAACATATTGTACTAGATACCTTGTCCAAGCAATGATCTTGGATTCAATTCATTCAAAGGAACAAGCAAACTCTCCAAGGTAGTTGAGGATTCAGGTTCTAAGTTGGATTAAATTGATAAGTTTCCAATTTTCACATATCAAGGTTGATAGTTGCTACATTACAAATTGTGAAAGAAGTCCTTGAAAGGTTATATTAATGTTAGATGTAATGAATACTTTATGGCATGTGAATACTATTGATATAGATGCTTATTTGAAAAATGAACTAACATCTCCTCTGGAGAGATATTTCTTGTTTTTTTTCTCGGGAAATTCACCTTGATCATACTATGTTCATCACCATGAAATGGTTATTCATTCTCGTTACCATATATATGTTCTTATGAAAATGCTATTATACTAGAAATGCTTTTATTGTTCTTGTTTCGAGAAGGTTATCTTACAAGATTTCATGGAGGCTACCATGAGGATGTATTTGTTTGTTACAAATAAGTTACTATGGAAGAATGATTGATCACAACACTGGAAGAGTGTTGAAGAATGTTGTCTGCTATTTTCCTTTGTTATTGTTCTTTTTCTAGGTAGGTCATAGGTGATAGCTCTAGGAGGGAGATATAGTGACAGTTGAAAGCATGGAGAAGATGACTTCATCAGTGGTGATGCATATGGTCTCACCAAGTATCAATTATAAAAGAAGCATGGAAAGAAAAATAAGTTTTCAACATCCTTCACTCAGATGCATGTCAACCTTCTCACTAAACTACTAGGACCATGATGAGGTCCATGATAAAGATCCTATAGCTCCCAGGATTGTAGTTGCAGAGGGAAGTAAGAATGTTGTATCAGACATGATAGAACCACAGATATCCGAAGATCCACACCAAGATAAGACTAAGAATAGAACACCAACTTGAGCTCGTGAGATCATGCAGAGAAGTATGGTGCTCTAGATAGAAATTTCATAGAAATCAAGAAGTAAAAACCATATTCTAGTTACAGAACCCTCCACCTTTGAAGAAGTAGTTAGGAAGAAAGAATATAAGGAATTTATGATGGAAGAATATCAATCATGAAAAACGATGTATGGAAATTGTGCCTAAATGAGTTTAGAAGATAAATCATGTAGTGGATGAAAGTATCGATAAATACAAGGCAAGATTCATGGCTAGAGGGTTCTCCCAGAAGGAGGGACAAGACTATAATGAGATGTTTGCTCCAGTTTCCAGATACACCTCTATTAGAGCCATCCTATCTCTAGCAACATCCATGGGTTGGAGTTTAAATAAGATGGATGTAAAGATCACTTTTTCTCAATGGAGTAATTAAGGAAGAGGTATACATAGAGTAACCTCAAGGTTTTGAGGTACCCAAGAGAGAAACCCATGTATGCAGATTAAAGAATGCCTTGTATGGATTTGAGCAAGATCCAAGATTTTGGTGCAGGGGCTCTCATTATTCAATGTAAGAGGGATCTAGCCTTTGAATTCGATATGAAGGATCTTGGTCTCATGCACTATTACTTGGGACTAGAAGTATGGCAGAATCATGGTGAAGTATTCCTAGGACAAGGGAAGCATGTTGAAAAGATCCTTCAGAAGTTTGGGATGATGGATTGTAAATCCATGGCAACTCCCATGGTAACATATTTGAGGAAGCTGAGAGACTTTGATTCTGATCCAATAGAATCATCCTTGTACCAGCAATTGATTGGATCCTTGATGTATTTGGTGAATACTAGGCTAAACATTTGCTTTGTTGTGAACATGTTGAGCCAGTTCTAGGTGGAACCTAGACAAGAGCATTGGATACTTGCAAATCATATCTTGAGATATATTTGTGGGACAATAACTTATGGTTTGAGATATGCCTCAAACAGTGATATACAACTGCATGGATTTACTAATTCATATAAGGCAGGGAGTGCAGATGACAGAAAGAGTACTTTTGGTATGTGTTTCAGTTTGGGATATGCTATGATATCATGGGCTAGCAGGAAACAAAATTTTGTTGCACTCATCACTGTAGAAGCATAGTAGATTGCAGCTTGTGATGCTTGTATGAAAGAAGTGTGGCTCTATAATCTAGTTTCTAGACTGTTTGATGAGGTGTTGGATTTGACTGTGATATATTGTGATAACCAGAGCTGTGTGAAGCTCTCATAGAACCCAGTGTTCCATGAAAGGTCGAAGAAAATTGAGATCAAGTACTATTTTCTTCGTGATAAAGTCTATAAGGGAGAATTTGTTCTCCCATATATCTCCACTGATGAGCAAACAACATATATTTTGACAAAGCCTCTATCCAAGATAAAGTTTGCATACTTGAGGGACAAGATGGGGCTCATGTAGATTGCTCCTTTGGTTGAAACGAGGAATATGAATTCATCGATTGGGAGGGAGCACTGATATGTGGCATCATGGACTGTCAGTGAGCTGCGGATCTCTATCACGCTAGTACAACTTAGAGATGATGCTTGCATCATGATGGTACAACTCATTTATGATACAAATGGTTGGAGTTGGTGATACAGTGGTCTGAGGAGCATCGTGATAGTACAACTTAGATGTGACATACAACTTAGATATGATGTATTGACATCATGCTAGATATGTTTATCCCTAAATAGTGGCACATTACCCCTTAATTGGGGCATATTACATTAGTAATGTTATTTAATTTATGTTGTCTTGGGTCCATTAGTTGTAATTGTACCTCCTAGTCTCCTATATATGTTGACACTGAGAGGGGAGTCTATTAGTATCAAGTACAATTTGGAAAAAAATTCAACTTATACTTCAACCAGATTATATATTCAATTATATCCAATAAGCAATGAACAATAATAGAAGAGTTACACCAATACACCACAATACACCATGCACAATATATGATAAATAACCAGTAGTTATTGTAAAAGGGAAGTAATGACTTCCAGAGGTAGCTACAACTTCCAAATACAAAGGGAGAGATAAACCTCCAAAAGGAAGATACAATAGTCCAATATCAAGAGAGGGTTGACCTCTCCATCCTTGCCCCTTCCTTCCACCCAAGAATATATGAGAGATAATAAAACTTTACATTAAATTATCACCATCAACCAACCATCACATAGAACCTGATAATGCTTCCTGAGACTTCTTCAAGTTCTGCAATTATTCACTTCTTGGATGATCTAGAATCGGATCCAGAAGCCTGACAGGGATTAAAAATGCTCAAAAATGAAAGTGCTTGAAATCTGATGAAACCAACGCCATTATTTCCGTCTCATCTTCCTGATTCCGACCATATATTTACTTCATCAAACGGGCTCCGTATGCGAAAGATATCGTGTTCTGTCCGAAAACCCAAACAGGCAAAAAAAGGGGATGACTGTACAGTTCGTACAGTGCCACGTGGCATGCTGACTGTACAAGCCATACAACCATACAGATGACATGGTAACCCTTGGAGGCGACATGTGGCAGGCTGATGTGGCGTATGGCAGACAGTTGGACCAATCTATGGGTGACATGTGTCACCACTGTAAGGGTGACACATGGCACGGGATGACGTCAGCAGCTGACAGGGCAGTGATTGGATAGGGTACGTGGTAGACACATGGACCATTCAGTGATTGACACGTGGTAGACTTCTATTGGTTGTTGAGGTGCCACGTGGCCCAGTCATGGGCTGCCACGTGGCACCCTGTGGTTGGTTGATGGTTTATGCAAAATTTATATGGGTTCACCGAGGTTGAACCCCCGACCTTCCTCTGGCCTACAGACTGGCAGGACCGGGCTGATTGCCCGCTCCACATATGTTCCTTGTTAACTATATGTTAAAAAATGTATTTGAATTTGAATTAAGGTTTCATCGGTGGGGGAAAGGGCCGGGGCTTAGCCCTAGCCCATGGTTCAACATATGTTATCACATGACCATGGCAGGGAGTTCACAGATAGGGCCTAGCCCTTGGTTCCGAGTGGTCGCATATGACTCGGGCCATACACCAAATTTGGGCATGCGGTTATGGCAGCTAGCCACCGGTCCTATGCACATGCCCGATGACCAGGAGCCAGCAGAGAGGGGCCAGCGCACAAACAGTGGAGCACATGGCCACATGGCCATCCCATATGACCAGGGCGTGCGCCAAAAAGGGGCTACGCCCTAATTTTAAACAAAAAGTGGATTTTGTGCTATATTTATGATTTTTATTTGTTATTAAGCCTGTTTTTAATGGATTTTGGTCATTTTTGGGAGATATTGGGCATTTTTGGAGCCCAAATTTTGGGAGGAAGTTGGGGATGGATAACCAACTTCAGATCTATATAAACAAGGCATGTTTGAGGCCATGGGGGGTAGTCAGAGCAGAGTTATGTTGAAGGGAAGCCAAGCCAAAGCCATTTTTATGCAGGGAAGCTATTGAGGAGGAGATGCTTGCAGGCCATTTCTGGGAGCTCCGGATGTCCGTTTTGCATGCCATTTTCTTTGCAGGGTTCTAGAGATGTGGAAGAACATGACCAGATCAGTCTTGTAGCCAATTGGCACTACTGCGATGTACTTTTGAGATTTTGAACAGAAATAAAGAAGCCTCCCCCACAGAGGCAAAGGCCTGGAGACGTAGGCAACGTTGTGCCGAACTCTGTTATCAATCCTCATGTTATGGTTTGCTGTCTATTATTTCATTTCATATCTGCATATGTGTATATGGCTGTCATAATTCCTCTTCTTTCCTCATTCTTTCATTAAGTTTCTCAAATGGTTAATTAACACATGCAAAATTAAAACTCAACCAAGGCATTAAAAGATCCGACGAATCATTGGAATACTCTGATCCCATAGACAATATTACTCAATGTATTCTCTGAAACTCCTCCAAATTTCACTCCTTGAATCCTCCCAAAAGAAAGGAGCTATAGAGAAAATGGTAGACCTTATTCAATTCTGGTTTATTCAGGAGAGTGAACTTGTATAGAATGCCCCACGCTCAATATTTAACATCAGATTCTGAAATTTGCACACAAGAAACTACAACCCATACTCTTTCCACTACAATTGGTCTCACTTAATTTGGATGATCTATGAATAAGTTATGAATTTTTTACCTGGAACACCTGTTTATGACTAGCTTCAGGACTAGTAAAAAACACTATCTTCCACATAGTGTATCTCCAAAATTATAGTGAATAAAGAGCTGAAATTTTTACCATAGGTACCTAGATATGTATTCTTAATGGCATACAAATTTCACCATCTGAATCGTTCTAGAAACAAAGTTATAGAGAAAATGGTAAGATTACCTGTAAATAACATACCTTAGAACACATCACCAAGACACTTCATCCTCCCTTGAAATTCAACCTTCTTTACTTCATATTTCCTCTGAAATTCAACTTATATCTCCTTGTTCATTAACAAACTTGTGTGTGTTGAAAAATGAATGTATAATGAGATGTATTTATACCCTTTATGTCACTTCCTTTTAACATTAGGGCCGACCTGACACTTTCTAATTTTGTAATTCTTTTCTTTAATTATCTTTAGGGCCGACCTGTACTTCCTTCTTCAATTCACTTTGTCATGTTCATAGATTTATTTCTCCTCAACCATGAGGATCCACGTGATGTGCCACCTACCATCGGAAGCAACATGTTGTATAATATCCATCCATGGGTGTTGTATCTGCATGTGCATTGTCCTTCATTTCCAAATACCTTCATCAATATTGGGGTCCAAAACCAATGACTAGGGTTGACATCAATGACAACAACCAATCTTACAACAATATCCCTGTTGGCCCTTCACCAAGTTTTGGGACAACCTTGGTCATTTTGACCTATTTTGGGACTTCGATAGCCTGTCGAAGACGAAGCGCCAAGCAAAGCAGAGATTGCGTAAGCTAGACCCCCTTTTTGGGTCCTTTTTAGGGTTTTGGGATAATGTAATGGGAAAGGGATGTCAGCCCGTGGGTTTACCCATGTTTAGGCCCACTTTTGTATGTATAAATAGAAGGATAGGCAATGTAAGAATAGAGAGATGGGATTGCTTATTTCAATCAGTAGTACATCTATGTGATGCAGTATGAGTGCTCTATGCGAACTGTGTAAGGCTTTCAAGGCTAAGTGCAAGATACTGTAAGATTATTATAGCAAGCTAGGTGCTGTAAACGCAAGGAAGAAGGATCTAGTGAGTTGAGCAGATCTTCTGTCCTATGCGAAGTAAGGGTTTTGAGTGGATTTTTGCTATAACCGATTGAAGACACTAATAAAGAAGAATATTTAGTGGACGTAGCCCCAGGGTGGGGGTGAACCAAGTAAATCTGTGTGTTATGCTCTGTGCTTTGGTTCAATATGTTTATCTTTTCTTATGCTATGTGCTCTGATATATCCACTTATGCTCTGTGCTTCTTAGATATATATGATTGTTAGATCTGATGTGTACGAGGATGTTTAGTATTGATCTACTAGATCTGATCTGGGTTACTATGGTTAAGTGCGGAAATATTGTACATCTGAGTATTCACCGCAAAGCTCTGTGTTGTCTGCGAAGTATAATAAGGGTTAAATATTTATGAAAAATCTATGCTAAGTGCGCTGTAAAGATAGAATCACAGATATGTGTCCCAGCCAAGGTTGCAGACACCCGAGTCTTGCAATCACCTCTGCCTCTACCTCAGGTGAGACTTCATCTACTTCGTAGGTGTTGCCAAAAGGGACGGTAGTTAGGGTTTTGTTGGTGCACTCTTGAGCATTGAACCCTGGGTCTGCCCTTGTTCCAACAAATGGTTCCTTTCCTGGGACCTGAAGCTGTGATTGCTAGGAACTAGAGAAGAAGAAGCTTTGTGAAAACAAAGTTTTGTGCGTAGATCTGTTGCCCTAGTGCGCATTGTTCTACTTGACCTGTGAAGCTTTGTGCCAAGAAAGAAATGTCATATTTGAAGAAAATAGGTCAGATATGCAAGAAAAGAGGTTGATACTGAAGAAAAGAAGCAAGATCTGAATGCTTTGTACTCTAAGAAAGGTAAAAGTGGAATTTTCTGATTAAAAGAGGTAAGATCTGTAAGCTTTGTGCTCTGATAAAGGTAAGAAAGTTCTAGATATGAAAGCTTTGTGCTCTGTAGAAGTAAGATAAGTGGAAATTTTTGTTTCTAGAGCATGGATCTAAGTATTTTTGATAGATTATGTCCTCGCTTGAAAACTAGGGCATGGTTAGATGAAAGAAGGTTTGATATGAATAGATCTGATAAGAATGGTGATAGATATGTTATACCTATACATAGAAAGAATGTTTGGGCTAACAAATGGATGCAGGATCCTAGAAATAATTTGTTGGAAATTGGCCCCTATGAGAAGTACACAAGAGGTTGGGGATCAATTACAAGAAAGAGAGGATTAACCCTCTATTATAGTTGCAGAAAACTGGGACATGTAGCTAAGGAATGCCTTGGTGGAGGACCTAGTTGTCTTTGTTGCAAAGCTCTAGATCATGAAGTATTGGATTGCCCCAGAATGATTACTAGGCTCAAAGGAATGAATCTGAACCCTAAGGCAGATCCAGAGATAGCAGAACCTCAGAAAGAATTAGAGAAAGTATTAATTCAGATGAAAGAAACCCTGAATGAACACCGACATGTCAGATTATCAGAGATCTTTAAAGAAAAAGAATGCATCAAAGTAAGGATAGGGGAATTCAACATTGATTGTGTTCTATATGAGGAAACACAGATGAATATCATGACAGAGAGAATGTGGGAAGATATAGGGAAGCCTGCCATGATCCCTTCACTAGGAGGAATAGGACTCTTCAGAGGAAAATTGGTAAACCTATGTGGAAGGCTCACTCAGATATCTATGAATTCTAATGGAACTTCAACTGAAGAAGATTTTGAGATTATTAAATTTATTGAGGACAATTCCCCATTTAATATGTTACTTGGAAAAACTTGGATTGACAGAGATCAAGTTAGACGGAAGGAAGAAGAAAAAATTTTGGAACAAAAGAAACAAGAATTAAAAGATTTTATGACCAAGAAGATTGCACAGTTGATTGAAGAATAGAAGAATAGATCGAAGCTCCTTGACACTAGAGACCCCAATGTCGAAGCTGAAAGAATGTCAGAAGGCTCGTAAAAGACTGAAGCACTTGTCCCAGAGAAAGAAGAATTATTACCCTGGAGAGAATCTCAACAACGCTCAGTGAAATGCTAAAAGAAGATAGGAATCAGAATGGAAAAAGACACACCGAGTTGAAGATTACTAGGAAGAAGGATAAAAGTTAAGTAATAAGAGGGAGGATATTGAAAAGTTATAGGATATTACATATGGAACATCGCAGAAAGAAAACTTGCAGAATGGGATCTTCGTCGGGATATCAGAATAACGACCTATGGCACTTCGCCATGGCGAAGCAATATAGCCATTGGACTAATATACCTATTCGACTTCCGCCCCAAATGGACAGAAAAGCATTAAAGGATCGCCATCAGACTGTTGGACCTTGCCATAACAGACAGATCAATGTTAATGGAAGCTTCATACCCATTGCAAGAAGACCATTACCGAATTTCTTATTTATCTCGTCGTGCCATTCCCAAAGAACACTTTTTCCAACTGAGAATTTTAATCCCGTAGAACTAGTGATTGTATATAGTGGTCATTGTGATATGATTATTCATCCTAGTGTAGTATCTGAGATCATCATGACCCTGATTATTTTTCCTGAGTGCGTATGTCTGACGAGCTCACTGTAGTTGAAGAATCCATCATAGAGGTCCTCCTTGATTTAATGACTGGGAGAGTCATGTTGGAAAGAGGAATGTCCACTGGAATCCAAACATCATCGAAAAGAGGAGTAGAAACTTCTCCATCCACTGCTCGAGTTGGACCATCCCAATAGGTCGATGAGAAGTGAACAAAGCATAAGGATGATCTTGCCAACGCTAAACTAATTCCGAGAATTTTTCCCGCTTACCTACCCCTCTGCGTGGTGAAATCAACCATGACAGTGTGCCCTGAGAATTTGAGTATGCTATGATCACTGCTTACCTGCCAAAAGGGGTGCGTGCAGTTCGTGTTGATCAGGAAAGATCGCAGGGTTGAAGTTTAGCGACTTCAACCTTGGTGACAGGAAAGTCTATAGTATGATTGCCCTGCACAAGTATCTAACAAAGATGAAGGGAACTAACTCGAAGATCGTCCCACAGTCTTGGACCCAGAATCTCACGAAGTCAACATTGTTGAATGTCATGAAGATCCCACACTTTGGCAGGCCCCAGGAGGTGAATGCATGCGTAAAGTTGTTTCTATATTTCTATCATGGAGGCTACTTGTGGTTGAACCACTATGTCATAGTGGATCCAACCTTGATCAATTGGATCACAGGACTCATCATGTAAGGCCCTGACCCACAAGATTTTTATCTTGGAAAGGCCGCAGACAGAGCACTAGCAGCGAAGATCAAAGAAACCTATGGAGATGTTGAGAAGGGCATGCAAGACTACAAGGTAGCCTCTATTTAGAGAGGCGTAGTGCACCTTTCCCTTCAGCTGATCGCAGGCAAGCTAGTTTGCAAGAACCAACCCACCCAAGTGACTGGATTCATAGTTGATCTCAGAGGGAAGTGAACAGAAGAACTTCAAATGAATTGGGTGAAGTACTTAGTGAATCATCTCGAACTAGATTGCAGGGAAGCGCAAGACCGAGGGTATGAGTTCCATTTCAGTTGGCTTCTCATATTGATCACCTTCATAGCATGGGAGATGCTAGAGGGTGCCACTTTCCTAGAGACCGAGCCATTTGAACCTTTGGCTACAAGGTTCAGTACCCTGTGGTACTCGATCGATATGGGAAAGAAATGGGAGTCGAATGTCATCTTCCATGTATACTACAACCAATTGAATACTGCCATCTAGTCTATGCCTCGCATTACCCCGAACACGCTCCACAGATTCAGACCCTTAATGAAGTTTAGCGTAGATCGCCACTTCATTTATATAACAACACGAGTTGATGAACACAAGAGACATTTGCAGTCTTATTAAAAGTTGATTGAGGACTACATCGAAGAGATCACCAAGGATTGGTCAGCAGACCTTCTCATTCCAGTGAACCCCGCAGAGTTGTCCGATATTGATAGCCCAAAGACTGTATCGGATACATTGGGACCAAACAAAATGAATAATCCTGAAGAGGTTCACGAAGTAGACAATGCATCTGTAAGGATTGCCTCTATCACACCAGATGAAGGAGGTGATGGTGAAGAGATAGAAGGCACAGAAATTGAACAACATAAAGGTGAAGTACCACCACCTAGGGATGAAGAAGACTCATCGAAGAAAAGGAAGGTCTCACCTATGACATATTCTTCCCGAAAGAAACCTATAACCCCTATAACCAAGATGTTAACTACCCTCATGTTGGATGACTTTGATTTCATCATTGCAGTGGTAAATGATGCTTCAAAGGAGATAGTAGAGAAGCAGAAGGTGAAGTAGGAGAAGATGTATAACCATATAGATATTGAACTCCAAGGAGTGCAACAGGAACTCCAGTCTAGCCATTCAGTCCCCACTGCACCTCTGACAGTAGGGACAATAGAACTAGGAGGTGAGCCATCTCAACTTCACTAGATTGCTGATATGGTCGAAGCTCGCCTTCGACAAGCTCAAGAAAACATAGCACAAGCCACCTAGGCTTTGATACAAGTACAGGGAGTACTTGTCGAGCAGTGCAGTGCTGCCGAATGAGAAAAACTTGCTCTTCAAGTACAGTGGGACAAAGAGAAAGCAGAGCTATATAAAAGCAAGGAACAATTGCTCGCAGAGTATCTTGAAGTCAAGGAACTAGTCAACAGATCACTTCGCTCTATGAATATTATCGAAGTATAGGCTGAAGCAAGAGTTCCACAGCATGTGGCACAACTTGAAGAAGTTATACATAAGATTCAACATTGCATTGCCAATCTAGAACTCTGTGTTGTGGCCGAGACCCCTGAGGAGATAAGAGACCAATGAGAAACAACTGCTTGTAGTGCAGTCGAACGATTGAAATCTCTTGACTTGAAGTGCAAGCATCTCAGTAACCAGAGCACCTAGACTTATGAGAACCTTACAAAGAACCCAGAGTTACAGGAGCTGGAGTTGCAACTTCAGGAAGCAAATCAACATGTGGATACATTAGATGCGCAGCTGAAGGCCCTGTCTGTAGTGGATAGAATGAAAAGATCTCATGAACAACACACATATCAGCAACAGATACATATGATCCAGAGAAAAGTGATGGAAGTCACTCAGTGAATCCAACTGGTGCAAGACAAGGCATGCATGTTATTTTCTGAGATTGAAAGCCAGAAAGCAAAGATTGAGAAAGTTGTTATCACTACAGAACAATGCCTGGAAGGACCAGTAAATGACATAGTGATCCTAGAATTCACCCAGCAAGAGGCCACAATAAAGCAGTAGGTCAAAGAAGAATTGCGCAGACCAGAGTGACTTGGGACGAGTCACAGGTGAGTGTTGGGGGCCTGTTGTCCCTTGACAAGGTTTTGGGATAACCTTGGCCATTTTGACCTATTTTGGGACTTCAATAGCCTGTCAAAGATGAATCACCAAGTGAAGCAGAGATTGCAGAAGATAGACCCCCTTTTTGGGTCCTTTTTAGGGTTTTGGGATAATGTAATGGGAAAGGGATGTCAGCCTGCGGGTTTACCCACGTTTAGGACCACTTTTGTATGTATAAATAGAAGGATAGGAAATGTAAGAATAAAGAGATGGGATTTCTTAGTGCAATCAGTAGTACATCTATGTGATGTTGTATGAGTGCTCTGTGCGAACTGTGTAAGGCTTGCAAGGCTAAGTGCAAGATATTGTAAGATTGTTATAGGAAGCTAGGTGTTGTAAACGCAAGGAAGAAGGATCTAGCGAGTTGCGCGGATCTTTTGTCCTGTGCGAGGTAAGGGTTTTGAGTGGCTTTGTGCTGTAACCGATTGAAAACACTAATAAAGAAGAAGAGTTGGCAGATGTAGCCCCAGGGTGGGGGTGAACCACGTAAATCTGTGTGTTATGCTTTTTTCTTTAGTTCAATGTGTTTATATTTTCTTATGCAATGTGCTCTGATATATCCACTTATGCTCTGTGATTCTTAGATATATATGATTGTTATATCTGATGTGTATGAGGATGCTTAGTACTGATCTACTAGATCTAATTTGGGTTACTATGGTTAAGTGCTGAAATATTGTACATCTGAGTATTCACCGCAAAGCTCTGTGCTATCTGCGAAGTATAATAAGGGTTAAATATTGATGAACGATCTATGCTAAGTTCCCTGTAAAGATAGAATCACAGATCTGTGTCCCAGCTAAGGTTGCATACACCTGAGTCTTGCAACCACCCCTACCTCTACCTCAGGTGAAACTTCATCTGCTTCGCAGGTGTTGCCGAAAGGGCTGGTAGTTAGGGTTTTTTTGGTGCTCTCTTGAGCATTGAAGCCTGGGTCTGCCCCTGTGCCAACAATTCCCCTTTATCATTGATGGAAACACTCATTCTCTCCCTATCATCATGATCCCAATTTCTTTCCCCCTTTGACATCAATGACAAAGGGTGGGGTTTCTCCCCCTGAGTTCAATGGCATAAGGTGACCTTCTTTTTTGGGGTTGCTCCTCCGGAACATGTCGCACTCAATAATAATTCATCCTTATTTTTGGTCTTTGAGACATTTTATTCTTTGGAATCCTTTTGTGTGGCTTTTGTCTTCTCTCTCTTCTTCATGTCTAGGATGTATATGTTGTTCAGTCTTCTTGTTGCAGTTGCAACCAATCTTCCTGAGTTATTTTCTCTGATTTTACATTTTAGGGTGTCAAACGTAAGAGTGTATCCTTGATCACATATTTTGCTGACACTGAAGAGATTATGATTCAGATATTCAACCAATAAGACTTTTCCTACTTTTACATTTTCACTTCCAATATTTACAATTCCTTTTGCAAGTATTTTGGTAGACGAGTCATCTCCAAATGCAACATTTCCACCCTTTTTCTTCAAGATGACAAATTTTCTTTGATCTCCAGTGATATGATATGAGCACCCACTGTCTATGAACCATTCATCTTCTTCTTTGCATTCTTTAGCAACCAATGCTATTCAATATTTTTCATTGTATGGAATTTCTTTTCTTTTCCATGTTGTAGTTGGTATAGGGACATTTGGCATACAATTATCTTCCTTCATCTCTCTGCAATATCATGCTTTGTGATCAATATTATTTCACTTGTAACATACAATATTTTGATCCATTAATGGGTCAAATGGATTATAATTTCTTTTGATAGATCTACGAACATTTCCAGATCTACTATTTGCACCATTCATGTAGCTTGCGTATTTATTCCTTTCATTGATTCTACAATTGATTTCCTTGTGTCCAAAATTTCCACAAGTATAACAATGCCCAAGAAAGAAATTTTGGTACCTGGGAGTAAGTGATCTTCTCTTTGGTGTGGTCCATCTGGGTTCACGATCT
>JASDQU011311823.1:0-24995 GCA_032191745.1 Picea mariana
GTTATTGGAGAGAATTGGTTGAAGTACGATCATCCTTGAGAAGAGTGTGAGTCAAGAAAGCAAGGAAGAAGGGGAAATTTGTATGCATAATAGGTACATTTTTTACATGCAGAATTTAGGTAGAAAAGGAGCAGAGGGATGGGAAGAGGACCGGCCATGGTATACTTGAAGGAAGTCATTTTTTGGTTTTGTTTTTATGTTGGGAAATAGGAATGTGTACCTGTAAATTGGGCTATAAGCCTATGGTGTGATTTTCTATGGAGAAAATGACTCAGAGCCTTATGAAGGATATTGTGAGAAAACATGAAACAACTAAGAGTTCCTAGAGTTCCCAACTAAGTGTTTTTTGGAAAATTGAATGCACTAGTGGCCCTGATGAATGAATGGAACATCCTAAGGGACTGTGATCAGTGAAGGGGGTACATTCCTTAGGTGGTGTAGGTTGTGGGGAAAAGAGAGAGTTTGAGGTTTGGGACTGTTGTGAGGATAGAACCTAGGTTTGGGTTTGTTGTGTGTGGAGAGTGGACAACCAGTGGGCTAGACCTCCTTGTGGACTCATAGCCTTAGCTCGAGGGTGGCCTATTTTTGAGAGAAAATAAATAGCAATTCCTATGGCTGGGAGCTTCATCCTTCATTTTCATCTAGTTGGTTAATCATTAACAAATAAGTGTTTTTGTTATGTTCTTATGTTATTATGTTGTGTTAATGGTTTATATGAATGTTGTGTGGATGTTGCTTTCCTAAAAAATTGCATTCATATTTTAACTTATGGTGTTAGATGCATTTAGAATTGTGGTATCATTCAAATGTTTTAATATGTGTGTGATCTATAGTTGGTAATCTACGGGAATTTAATTAGCAGTAAATATTAATAATTCAATGAGTTTATGTACATAATGTTGCTCAGTTGGAGGCTTTCTATAAAAAGGACAAGATTAAGCAACTGAGCATTGTGTGGGTCTGTTCTAGATTAATCCCAATGTCTAAAGGACAGGAATGAGTTCAATCTTGTGCAGTCGGCTAAAGCATCAAAGAGTTCCAAAAGGAAAGTGCAAGGTTGCAGGGCAGGTGATGCAAGGTTGACAAAGGTCTAAGGAAGAACAAGAGAATAATAGTATTTAGGTTCTATAGAGTTGAATAATTTACAAGGAATATAACGAAGGCTACAAAGCTTTCTACAAGAGAAGGAAAAAGGACATCATGAGGTGAGGTGTGACTCATGGGTGGATAAGTCATCTCTATATGAAAGCATAGGAATTCAGGAAGAATTGATTTTTAGATATGATTTAGCAATTTCTTTGTCTAAAAGTATCCAAAGAAATAAAGTTGTCCCTATTAATCAGAGTGCGTAGCAAAATCAGGGTACATGTGCAAATGGAGAAGTGTGGCATTTCCATTAGGAGCAGGGTGGTCTTGAATGGCCAAAAAGTGATTCACAGTGAATCACTCTGCAAATGAAGAGAGGTGTTTAAAATTTAGCAAAACCATGTATGGAAAAGAGTATTAGAAAGATGACATAAAATAATATTTCATAATGTTGAAATTCCAATCGATGATAATGGTATTTCAAGACCGTTTGGTCGAGGAAATTAGGAATGGTTAACTAATTGTAGTGCTAATATTCAGTTGTGATAGTGCATATTACAACACTATGAATATTGAGAGTGTTAGTCAAGAAAGATGTTGGGACATGTTTTTCTCTACATAAAGAAAGAAGTTGTGTGATGACAGCAATATGGGATCTAGTGGATGGAAAAGAAGAATGGCCAAGTGAGGCTTCGATAATAGGTGTAGAATAGGGACCAGTGGTGCAAAGTTGAGTGGAATAGAAGTGCACAGGGAAGCAGGATTCTACAAAAATTCAGGGACAACCATCTACAACAATAAAGCTAAATAATTAATTAAATATGAAATAGATATGCATTGGAGTGCATGATAGAATTGGTGCATGATGCATAGAATAAAAATAGAATTCATATGCATAAAATAGACATAAAAGATCAAATACTTTGTGCATATTGAGGTGTGTTTGTGCATGTATACATGCCTGAACATGTTGGTGGCATGATTATATACTAAGAGTAGTTTGTTGATATATATATATGAAATAATGATTCTATGATATTTGAATAAAACTAATGATGGATTGTGTATTCAAGAAACATGATTATAGCATGATGATATTGCTGCTTATGGTATCCATCCATACAAAAACAAAACAAGGATGGTAGGAATGTTGATCAATAGATTGGAAAAAAAGATCTTGTGATCTTCTACAACGTACCAGTTGATCAGGTAGCATCAACTAAATTGATGACAGTCATACAGGTATGCATTGGAGGTTGTTATGATGTATAATTGTTGAAGGGGATTGAGGTAAGAATTCCCTCATTCGAATATCAATATCTGAATTGATGTAAAGGTAAGAGGCCTTGAGTATGAAAATAATATTTGTTGCTTGAATGCATTTATGGAAAATTAATTGCATATTGTGTTATGTTGGTTATGAGTTCATAACTGAGTTAAGTCAGAAGACATTACTCATGTTACAGAAATGAATGTCATTAGAGATGGCCATGTGTGAGGCCATGATGAGAATGGATATGGAAAGGTTATAGTTCCATCGAAGTGAATAATGGTTTTCCCCTGCGTAAATGAGGTTTAGACTGCAATTGTTTTTCCTACACTAAATAGCACTAAGGGATGATGTTCCTAGTGTTGTGTATGGGTTGAAGAGGAAGGTATCCAAAGGATAAGATGGGTGTTGGGGAAGAGTTTGGATGAGGTATTGATTCATGGGCCATACCTTCCAACTCACATGGTGGAATACATGACATGAACATATGGTATTCCAGAGTCAATGCAATGGTGCATTGTGTAGATGTGGTCATGATTATTGGCACAGTGGTTTTATTTATTGGTAAAGTTTTATTGCATTATGAAAATCTTGGTGTGTTTATAATGCATATACAGTGAATGATAGTTTCATTATAGATAATCTAATTAATGGATGAATTCTGATTTTAATATGAATAATAATTGGAAGTGATGGAATTTTTAGATTAACATAATTATGAAAATCACTTCATGGACTGAATGAAAATATTGTGCATGAGATATTAACAACGTGTTTGGTTGCTAGAAAATAGAGAAAAATATAGGAAGAATGGTCTTAGATATGGAAATAATGTAAGCCCATAAGGAAGACTAGTATATACCTCTGCAAGAGAAAAACATAATGAGAAGAAATCTCATGCGTGGGAATTTTTATTTTTCTCTATAACCAGATTTGAGAAATTAATAATTGAAAATTGTTATGATATGCTAACAATTTGTTTGGTTGCATGGAAATTGAGAAAAATGCAGGAAGAATGGTCTTGGATATGGAAATAATATATTCCCATAAGGAAGACTAGTATATATCATTACAAGATTCAAATATAATGAGAATAAATATCATGCATGGGAATATTTATTTCCTATATAAACAGATTCGAGAAATTAATAATTGAAAATTGTTACGATATACTAACAATTTGTTTGGTTGCATGGAATTGAGAAAATTGTAGGGGAAATGGTATTGGATATGGAATGGATGTAAGCCCATAAGGAATATTTATATATACTGTTGCAAGAGCCAAACAATTATGAGAAGAAAACTCATGTTTGAGAATTTTGTTTTCCCGGGTAAAACAGACTGGAAATTTTATAATTGAAAATTGTATGATGATGTCTCATAATAAATGTATGCATATGATGTGGATGGGATGATTTCCACACATTATAGACTGTTTGTGGAAGTCTAGCAACAAGTTGGCATTCGTTTGCGCAAGAATACCTTGGCAAATGATGGATCGCCTGAGGAACTATATAACAGTGAAAGGGATGCTTGAGCCTGAAGGATGATTACAACAAGAAGAACCAAGTTGTTAGGCCTGAAGAGTGAAATCATGTGTGAGTTGCATTATAGAAGAACCCAGATGTCAATCCTGAAGAGTGAACTCCTATGTGAGTTCCATTGTCGAAGAACTAGGTTGGCAACCCTGAAGAGTGAACTCCAGTGTGAGTTGCACTGTCAAAGAACTAAGTTCGCAGGCCTGAAGAGTGAACTCTTGTGTGAGTTGCATTGTTGAAGAACCGGGTTTTCAGGCCTTAAGAGTGCACTCTTGTGTGAGTTGCACTGCAACAACAAGGTTAATGTTGGTTATTTTACTGATAGTTTTCCTAGCAATGAGTTCCCTTCAGTTCCCAGTAGTGAGATTCCTAGTTACCTATGCCAAAAGACCTTGATAAACGAATGGTACAACCATATGGACTAAGGATAGTGAAGGGGGAACATTCCTTGGGTCAACCCTGATAATAAAAAAAATGGGATGTCATTCCTTAACTAGGGCAAGTCAAGAGGAAGAGAGCTGGTGGAAATCGGGATAGTTGTAGGGGAATGTTACTGGCTTATGTATATGTTTTGGGTCAGGGAACCTTTGTATATATGTTTTGGGGCCAGAGCGCCTATGTATTTATGATTTTGGGGGGAGGAGTGCCTATGTATCTATATTATTGGGGCCAAAGTGCCTATGTAATTTATTTAGGCTGGAATTTATGTGTGATTTCGGGATAGAGAGCCTATATGTTGATTATTAGCTAGGGAGCCAAAATTGTAAAATGAATTACGCATGTAGGGTGTTGTGCACTAAGGAAAGTGTAAAAATCAGGGGGAGGGGATGTAACATCCCCATTTCTAATCCATGTGAATTATAATGTAATTGTATAAATTTGAATTAGACTGGTGAGCCGATGTGTTTGGGTGAAGGGACCGTATTGATTTATGTGGTCGGGGGGGGAGAATTGCATATTATGAACATTGAAATAATTAATAAAAGTAATAATCGTTGGGTGCGATACAAAAGAGATGAAGAACGATGGGGGATATGATTGCACAAGAGAGAGGGGTCCAAGGGGGAATTATTCATGGGTATTAATCCAATCCACATTTCTGAAATTATTTCTTTTGTGTATAACCTTCTATTTGTTGATTTAGTGTATGAGAATCCAATCATTTAAACTCGTTTAAGAGGGTGGGTGTAAGTGGTCATATCTAACAGTTATTGGACAGCATGGGATAAAGTACAATCATCCTTGAGAAGAGTGTGATTCAAGCAAGGAAGGAAGAAGAGGAAATTCGTATGCAGAATAGGGACAATTTTTACATGTAGATTTTGGGTAGCAAAGGAGGAGCATAGCGCTGGGAAGAGGACCAACCATGGTATACTTGAAGGCATCCATTGTTTGGCTATGTTTTTATGCTAAGAAAGAGGCATGTGTGCCTGTAAATCGGGTTGTGATCCTATGGTGCGATTTTCATTAGATATTGATAAATACCTCCCAATACATCTTTCCAATAAAAGAAACCCCTATTTTTACTAGATATCCATATTTATCAATATCTAGTGAAATTAGGGGTATTCTTTAATATCCCACAAATGTAGGTGTTATGTCACAGATTCATTGAGTAAAGACCTTGTGGTAATGATGCTCCACGACGTCATTTCCACCAATTGTTGGCAAACATTAGGATTGCAACTCTAATAATAGAATATTGGGAAATCCTTCAAACCTAAATAAATACATTCATCTCTGCAAAATAAAGAAAAAAACGTTGATGCACACATACACCTATTTGCAACAAATAATTTAGTCTACCAACATAACAAGCAAATGTTTTAGGCCTTTAACATATCAATGACATGCAATATCACCAAGCAACTTAGCCATGATAAACTTATGCACAATGATGACCACTAATTGGAATAGAAAATATTTTATGCACATGGGTGCAACACAATTACCAACTTGACGAGAACTCTTCAGAGTTCTCATTTTTTAGAGGTTGCATTTGGAGGTTGTTTTTACCCTCATTTCAAAAAGTGGTGCTACAAGTAGCACTCATTGTTTTTTAGGTTAAAATTACAAAACTATGCAACTATGATCTGTAATGTTGCAAACAAAATCCTTAAAATTGACCTCCAAAATGAAAAGAGGTGCTACCAGTAAGACCCTCTTTTTTTGGGTTAAAATTAAAACTCGCTTGAAACCATGGCCTTGAAAATTGGTACCATTGCAAACAAAAACCTTAAAATCGATCCCCAAATCAAAAGGTGGTGTTGCTAGTAGCACCTGCTTTTTTTATTTCGAAGTTAAAATTACAACATGTTTGATATAGTGGCATTGATAACTGGTGGTATTGCAATCCAAAACCTCAAAATTAACACTTGAATCAAAATGTTGTGCTACCGAAAACACTTCTTTTTGTTTTGAGCCTAAAATTGCAAAGCTAAGGAAAAATGATTTAAAAAAAAAGTTGAAAAAAATGAACATTTTAAATTAAAAAAATTATTAAAAAAACTATTTAAAAATTAATAATAATAAATGAAGAATTAAAAAATATTAAATATATATTTTAAAAAAAAAAACAATGATAATAATAATAAAAATAATAATGAATTAATTAAAAATACTATCTATAAAAACTAATTAATTAATTAATTAATAATAAATTTAAAATACATTTATTTAACAAACAAATATTTAAAATATATATGTGTGTGTTTTAAATAATATTTTTTGTTAATTAAGTTTTTTTTTTTTTTGGTGTTTTTTTTACATCTAATTTTCTTTTCTTTATTTCTTTATATATGTGTGTGTTTTAAATAATATTTTTTGTTAATTAAGTTTTTTTTTTTTTTTGGTGTTTTTTTTACATCTAATTTTCTTTTCTTTATTTCTTGTTTACATCTAGCTGTTTTTTTAATAAATCATGTTTTTTTAAGTTTAATACTAAATTTTTAGTTGAAAGTTGAAAGAGGTAGGTGGCCTTTTTTCTCCTTTTTCTTCTATTTTTATAATTATGTTTTCTTTTAGAATGTGTAGGTTTTCACGGTACTTCATAATGTTGTTTTAGATTCCTAGATGTAAACTGTGTATGGAGTTTTTTAAACATCCAACGTTTCAAGTGAACACTTCACTCATCATCAATGACTATTGAAGCAATGATGTTTGAAAATAATACTAAGAAAAGGTTTATAAAGGCTAAATTTAAAATAAGAACGTTAGGAAAAAGTGGACAAACACTAGCCATTGAGAATTAATGGGTAATTTTTCGTTGAAATTTAATGAAAAATATAAATATAATAATAATTAAAGTATAAATATAATTAATTAATTAGGGATAAGTTAAAAGTAATGGTGAAAAGATTAAGTTTGTAGATGAAGTGAATTGAATAATAATAAGATAATTAAGTAATTGGAGGTTAAAGGAAAAATAAAGTATTAAAAATCCTAGGCTTAAATTAGAAAATTAGAGGGGGGAGAAGGGGAACTTTAATTTAGAAAAATGAAGATACATGAGATCTTAGTTAAGAGGATCAAGGGAGAGAAAATAAACAAGAAAAGGGGAAAGGAAAATCCAAAGGAGAGGAAAACAAATTAGGTTTGATGTCTAAGGCGATAAATGATAGGCTTCCAAGAATGGTTGAGTTTATAATCATCATCATGGTTAAAATTTTCTAGATGTTTTTCAATTTCCAGAACTTCGTAAATGGCGTGATATGAGTAATAGAGCATCGAGGCCAAGATTTTGGTTTGGTAAAAACATATTAAATGTTTAGATTTAAAAGAGTGTTCAACAATAGCTAAGTTAGAGATGTGATTATAGGTGGTGTCAACAATGTGCTCTTTGAGACGGGCTTTGAAGGATCTTCCAATCTAGCCAACGTAAGATTTGACACATGACCAAGGAATTTGGTAAACTCTTGGGATAAGCACTGGGTCAAATTTATCCTTAGCGGATCGAAAAAACTATTTAAGAGTTTTGAAGGGATTAAAAATGGTTTTGATATTATTTTTAGCAAAAATTTTGGATATGTGATCAGTGGTGCCTTGGATGTAAGGAAGAGAAATGAGATCTAGGGGTGGGGAAGAAGAGACAGAGTTGCTCGATTTGGGATTTTAGGCTAATAAGAAGGAATTGTTAATTTGAGAGACAGAGTAACCATTGGACATAAGGGCCTTGGTTAGGTGGGTTTTTTCTTTCTCAAGGAATTGGGGATCGGAGATTCGGATGGCTCAAGTAACTAGAGTTTTGAGAAGAGTGGATTTTTGGGCAAGATGATGATGGGATTGAGCATGAAGGTAAGTGTCAAATTGTAAGTTTTTTTTCCGATAAACTTGGTGGGTAAGGGATCGATTACGAAGGTGTGAGATAAGAACATCCAAAAATGGAAGATAATTGTCCTTTCTCATTTCCATAGTGAATTGGATATGGGGGGAAATGTCATTTAGATGGTTGAAGAAGGATGTTAGTGAGGATTGGCCATGAGGCCAAACAACCAAAGAGTCATAAAAAAAATGTGAACCAACATTTAGTTTTGAGATGAAAGTTGTTTGAGGGTAAGGTCTCGAAATGCTCCATGAAAATGTTAGCTACCACGAGGGATAAGGAAGACCCCATGGTTGTACCTACGATTTGTTCATACCACATATGTTTGAAGGTGAAGAAATTAAAGGTCAAGTATATTTCAATCAGGTTAAGGGTTTCAACGTCCACCATCTTGGAGATGAGGTCTAGAGCTTCGAGGATAGGAATATTGGTAAATAAAGAGACAACATCAAAGTTGATCATAAATTCTTGGTCATCAAGTTGAATGTCACACAATGTTTTAATAAAATCAGAGGACTCCTTTATGAAGGAGGAAGTTTTTCCAATAAGGATTTTGTTGGATTACTGAGGGGGGGGTGAATCAGTAATAGTGATTTTTAATCCTTTTAAACCACAATATATATTTATTATCAATTTACCAATATCATTCAACAAGTGAAGAATAAATAAACCATGAACAATGAGAAATCATACACATATACAGTACACCATTATTTTTACGTGGAAACTGAATGCGGGAGAAAACCACGGAATGTTTTATCTTATATTTCTTTAAGAAGTACATTCATTGGAAGCACCAACTTCCTTTGTTTTCCAACTCCAACTAGAAGGAGGCTCCAACCCCCAATATTTTCAGGATACAACTTGAGGGAAGATCTAACTCCTCAATTCTCTGGCTCCAGCCAGAAGGAGGCTACAACCCCCTATGTTATTCGACTACAACCGGAAGGTGGCTACAACCACTTGTCCTTGCCCTGTCCAACCGCCCTAAAATCTAAATGTCAAATGTAGACAACCTGTCACTGTCACTGAATCATCATTGTCATTATAATTATTGTCACTGAAATATTGTCCCAACTTGTACCAATCTTCTTCAAAACTTTCATGTAGATCTACGACCTATCTATTCTACAACACGCGGATGTTTGTGCATTTCCCTATTGCAACTCATGAATGTCCACGCCTCTGTTTGTTGCAACTCGTGGACTAGCACAAATCTTTGCTAGTACACTAACACTCTCTTTGTCACTTTATATGTTCCATTGTATCAATCTCAATCACTGTCTGATCTCTCTGTATCTGCTCACAAACTGGTTGATCTCATAGAAATGAATACTCATCCAACATCCAAGTAGATATAACACAACCATGTACTATGTTCATACATATGTCTCACTAATATTGTGTTATATAGGAAGCCCTTGCATTAACCATACATCAAACCCTTACTGTTATGCAAACCCAAATTGTACTGATAACACTATGTCTCAACCATAAACCTTCAACCATACTCCAAATAACATAGGATATGTCTTAACAATATTATCAATGAAGTATCCCAACAAAAAACAACCAATACAGTAGCAATGTATCCATGTAGATCTGTCTGATATGGAATCTACCATACAACCAATAACCGCTCAAGAACAAAAGCTCAATCTTCCATGGCTATACCCAAGAATTCACCAAATATATACTTATGATCAGCATATAACATAACTTTTGTTACTGTAGATAGATATGTTGTACCTTTTCACTGTTATACCTTCCTTTAGCCACTTCTCAGCTCTACAACTTATCATTGATGATAGATATAATCTTCTTTTTTAACTTTGGCAATAGATTCGCGCTCTGTCTTCAGTGAATCCGCAGGTATCCACGTTTTGTCCCACTGTGGTCTGCATATGTTTGTGCCCTTCTAGTACTGCAACCTGCAGATGTCTTCAATAAAACCCTAGTTCAATGCACATAATCTCAACCGTTCGACTTCTGCAACTGCTCTCATCGTTTCCTTAGACTCACTACTATTGATTTGTTAATGATACTTTCCCATAAAATTTCACAAAATAAATATTCAATGTGCTCAAATTAGGTGCTAATGAGAGACCTTTTCTCTCTTATTTATACTCTCCAAGTAGCTTTCTTTAGGTGTTATCTTATAACTATTTTACCCAACTTCCTTCTTTTAGGTCTAACCCACTTTTAACTACACTACCCACTTGCAACCACTTTACCATAAATAGAAAAATCACTACTTCTTGTTGTAACTAATTTATTTTTAATTATTTTCTTATTGCAACAACTTTACTCATGATTAACTCCTAGTTAAAACCACTTTGACTAGTAAACTTCTTCTAGGAGATTCTAGAATAATTAACTTCTTTGACCTTCTAGGGGCTTCTAGATAAATCATGAGGGTTCTCCAACTTCACTAAGCCATATCTCCTCAACTGTGAGGAACTACATGACATACCAGATATCACCAAAAACAAAACAACATGTACTATCCATCTATGATAGTATTTCCTACAAATGAAATGATATTCATTACATAACTCCTCAGACAAACATGGGTCCCTTATCCACACTTATGGGGCTACCCGAATTTGCTACCGGACTTGCTTCAAGGGTTGACATCAATGAAAACCAACCCAATTCATCAAAAATATCCCCCTTTATCATTGATGGAAACACTCTAATGAAATATTGAAGTCATGATTCTCATGATCCCCCTAGGACCATCGCTCCCCCTGGAATCATGCCTTTGTTCTTTCTCTCCATGCATCTGATGACTCTCTCCCCATTTGACATCAATGATAAAGGTAACTTCCCATCGGGGTTTCTCCCCCTATTTGAATGGTCCTTTGTTCTCTTCATGGTGCTTCCTCATTTAAATATATGACATATAAGAATAGCATTCAAAATTCATTATGGGGCAGAAACTATTCCAAGTTTTTGGCGAAGATACTCAAAAGCTTCCCTTGGAAGTGGTTTTGTAAATATGTATGCAGTCTATTCTTTGGTCCCAACATACTCAACTCTAATGTTCTTATCTACAACCTGTTCTCATAGAAAATGAAACTTGATTGGAATGTGCTTCGTCTTGGAGTGCATCACTGGATTCTTTGAGATATTGATGGCACTTTTGTTATCACAAAATATCGGAATGGGCTCATCATACTCAACTTGTATATCTTTCAATGTTTGTTTCATCCATAAGACTTGTGTACAACATGTTTTTGTTTCAATATACTCAGCTTCGGCTATATACAATGATGTCGATGATTATTTCTTGCTTAGCCAAGATACCAAATACTCACCCAAGTAGAAATTTGCTCCACTTGTACTTCTTCGATCATCAACGTAACCTGCCCAATATGCATCTGTGTAGGAAATAAGTGATAGATCATTTCCTTTTGGATACCACAATCCAAACTCTTATGTAGCCTTGAGATATTTGAATATCCTCTTTACTGCCAAAACATGTGATTCCTTTGGTGTTGCTTGAAATCGTGCCACATGTCCAACTACCTGCATCACATCTGGTCTGGAAGTTGTCACATAAAGTAATATGTCAATCATTGACATGTACTGCCTTTGATCTGTAGCCTTTGAATCATCATCTTTACTTAACTTGCAATTGGTTTTCATATGAGTGTCGACTAGTTTGCAATCTTCCATTCCGAACTTCTTTAGCATTTCTCTGATATACTTGGTATGAGAGATAAAGATGCCTTGGTTTCTTTGACATTTATGAAGACCCAGAAAGAAAGATAATTATCCAAGTAATGACATTTCAAACTCATCATGCATATCCTTTGAAAATTTATGGATCATCCTATCATCATCACTACCAAAGATAATATCATCAACATAAACTTCAATTAACAAAATACTATCTTGATTTACCTTGATGTAGAGGTTGTTGTCTGCATTCCCTTTTTTGAACCCTTGTTTTTGTAAGTATCTATCCAGTCTAGAATGCCAAGCTCTGGGGGGCTATTTAAGACCATACATGACCTTCTTCAACTTGCAAACATAATTTTCATTCTCTGGCAACTGAAATCCTTCTAGTTGCTCAATGTAGACTTCTTCCTCTAGATTCTCGTTTGGGAAGGCTTATTTTACATCCATATGATACATTTTAATATTCTTGGAGCATGCATAAGCCAGGATCATTTTGAGTGATCCCATTGTGTAAATTGGGGTAAACGTATCTTCAAAGTCTATACCTTCAACTTGAGTGTATCCTTTACATACCAATCTTGTTTTATTCCTGGAAACCTGTCCATATTCATTCAATTTTCTTATGAAGACCCTCTTTGTACCGATCACATTCTTGTTCCCTTGGAACCAGTTCCCAACTGTCATTCTTCTCTATCTTATCTAACTCTTCATCCATGTCTTTGATCCAAAATTCATCTTTGTTTTCTTCTTCAAAACTGATTGGCTTAATTTTGGATAGTAGTGCTAACTGCAGTTGTTCTGGTGAACGGATTCTTCTTCTAGTTTCAAATCCTGCATATTTATTCTTGATAATATGACCTGATGGATGATTCTCTTGTATTCGTCTGCTAGGCATATTTGGAGGTACTTGAAGATATTTTTGTTCTTTCTCTTCTTCTAACTTCTCTTCTTCATCTTCATCTTTTGTTAATTCTTCTTCCTTTACATCTTCTTCGTGAACATGTTCCATTTAATCCTTTCCTTATTCTTTTATCCTTCGTCCACCTGTCTCATCAAACATCATATTGATGCTTTCCAAAAAACAAATTATCTTTAGATTGAAGCATTTGCATGTTTTCCTTGTGCTTGAGTACCCAATATGTATACCTTTGTCAACACAATATTCAAACATTTTGATTTTTCCATCTTCTCTTTTAATGTAGCATTTGCTTCCAAAAACTTTGAAATGATTCACATTCATTGGTCTTCCTTTCCATAGTTCATAAGGAGTTTTATCTATGCTGTTTCTAATCATTCCTATGTTTTTAATGTGAATTGATGTATGCACCGCCTATACCCAAAAGACGTTTGTCAACTTGGAATCCATTAACATAGTTCGATCCATTTCTTGTATTGTCATGTTCTTCCTTTCGACGACTCCATTTTATTGTGGTGTCCTGAAAACTGAGAATTACCTCTTTATCTTGTGCTTACTACAGAAGTCCATAAATTCCTTTGAAGTAAACTCTCCTCCATTGTCTGATCTCAAACATTTGATTTTTGAATCTATTTCATTTTCAACCATCTCCTTATACATCTTGAAGTTCTCGAATGACTTTGACTTCTTCCTCAGAAACAAACTGCAGTCATTCTTGTATAGTCATTATCCAATAGCATAAAATAGTGTTTACATTTCAACCCCTTTGTTCTAGTTGGTCCAACTAGATCAGTATGCACAAATTCCAACAATTTTGTTGTGGAGTATTCATTTGATTTGAACTTGGTATTGGTTTGCTTTCCTTGTTGACAATGCTTCACAATGTGTTAGTTGGCTTCATGATCTGGGGCATTTCTCTAACTACTTTATTTTCTATGAACTTGAAAATATTATCAAAACTTATGTGACCCATTCTTTTGTACCATAACCAAACTTCATCTTCCTTTCCTAAACAACACTTTTCCTTTCCAATTTCACTTAGTATGTATATGTTTCTTGGAGTTCTCACAGTTGTCGTTGCCACTCTGCCTAAATCTGATTTTCTTATCTCACATTTATGTGAATCAAACACAATTTTGTGACCTTGGTCACACATTTAACTTACACTCAGAATATTGTGTTTCATATCTTCAACTAGTAGAACATTTTATGCCTTGGCATCCTTACTTTCAATCTTGATTGTGCCTCTTCCAATGATTTTGGCTAAGTTGTCATTTCCAAAAGAGATTGGTCCATCTCTTTCCTTTTTCAAAGTTAGACATTTTTCCTTATCACCTGTCATGTGATCTGAACAACCATTTTCAACATACCAACCATGTTTCTTGTGTTGAGCTTGTAGAGTGAGTGTGCATTCTTCAGTGTTGTATTGATTATGCTTCCTTATCCATATTCTTTGAGATTCATATCTATAACTGTTGTTTTTTTGTTGTGATTCTCTTGGAGGAACTTTCATTCTATAATATTTGGCCATGTGTCCAAAGTTGTTGCACTTGTAGCATTCCACTTCGGTACTCAAGGATTCAAACATGTGTTAAGTTTAAATGCAACAATATCATAGAATAATAGCATAAATAGGATCATTGAAATAAACACAATCACAAGGTACATATCATTTTATCATGGGAAACCCTCATGGGGGAGAAAACCTAGCAAAAGCTTCCTTAATATAGATTTCCAATACAATGTCAAGACTAAGACCAAAACAATAAAGAATATCCAATCCTGAGCATATGCCTCTCTCTCCTTATTCTTGTAATTTCAGCTACCTCCAAAAGATGTGCACTTGTTGAGTGATTGAGTGAGTGAGTAAGTGAGGTGCCCTCCTCACTTATTTATACTAGTTGTGGAGTGCTAGGGTTATGTATCTTCACCAAGCAGGGTTGACTTCTCCCAATAGTGGTTAAAACCACTTTATTAAGACCTATGGGCTGACTTTACAAACAACACCATATAACTATGGTTTGACCAATCCACAAAAGGGTATTTGGTCTTATACAGGACCCGACATGATCATTCCACAAAAGGGTATTTGATCTATATAAAAATAACTCAAATATAATTAGAATATTCTTCGCAGTTACAATATTTCAACACTCCCCCTTAACAAGAAGGGTAGTTTACTGACATAACCCAATAAAACATCATCAGGAGAGAGAGAGGGAAGCAACATCATCATCATCTAGAACATTTACTAGCACATCTATAAATCATCGGAAGTTTTTATCATCATCAATAACATCATCGTTCACAGCATGGAGCCGGAGTAGCATCATCATCGTCATCTGCATCAACATCAATTAGTATAACACTAATACAACATCATCAACAGCACAAGGTTGGCACAACATCATCATCAACGGAACAAGGATGATACAATATCATCAACATCACAAGGCAGATATAACATCATCAACAACAGCACGAGGCTAGTACAACATCATCAACAACATCACGTGGCTGGAACAACAACATCACATGGCTGGAACAACAACATCATCAGCATGAGGCTAAGATAACAACATCGTAATCATATGGAAACCAAATGAGGTAGGTGCAACAACAACATTGTGTGGTACTCTGACCGACTGTCCTTACCAGACCTTCGGGGTCTTCCTATGAATCATAATATTCCCTAGGATATAAAATCCTAATGGAGCTACCATGTGGAACTCTGACAGACTGTCCTTATCGAACCTTCAGGATATTCCCAGGAATCATAAGGTCCCATAGGATATATAATCCTAATGGAGCTACCACTACTGACCACAGCTGGCATATGTATGCACAGGGACTCTAACAGACTGTCCTTATCGAACCTTCGGGATCTGCCCAGGGATGATCAATCCCCTAGGATATAAAATCCTAATGGAGCTACTCACATTCGGTCAGGATACTATAGTATCATCAACATCACTCCCGCTTTCGAGGGAGGTCCTTTCGGACAACACCAAGCTTGTCTTGGAAGTTCTCAAACTTCACACGAGGCAGAGGCTTGGTCAAAAAATGTGCAACCGGCTCATTTGTGCCAACATATTGGAGCTTTATAGCTCCCCTCTGCACCATATCATGAATGTAGTGATATTGGATCTCTATGTGCTTCGACTTATCATGGAACACAGGGTTCTTTGTCATCTTTGTGCAACTCTGATTATCACATAGAATCATGGTGGCTTCCATCTCCAAATCAAATAGACCTATGAACAACTTCTGAATCCATATGGATTCACAACTAGCGGAACATGTTGAAATGTATTCTGCTTTTGTCGTGTTGAGAGCAATATTGTATTGCTTCCTGCTCTTCCATGAAGTCATGGCTGGCCCTAGACTGAAACAACATCTTGAAGTGCATTTTTCTATCAGAAACACCTCCAGCCCAATCTAAATCACTATATCCATACAGTCTGAAGTCATGATCTCCATTATAACAGAGACCATATTCCAACATACCCTTAAGGTATCTCATCACATGTTTTGCAGTTACAAGGTGAACACGTCTAGTTTCTACCAAATATTGACTCAAGGTGTTCATAGAAAAACATATATCTGGCCTGGCATTCGTCAAATACATCAACGAACCAATAATTTGTCTATACAAAGTAGCAACAACCAATTTTGACGAAGTATCTACCAGGAGATTCAACTTTGTTTCCACGGGTGTGTTCATGGATTTACATTCCAACATGTCAAATCTCTTCAATATTTCTATTGCATACTTCCCTTGGTTAAGGAAGATCTTCTCTGGGCTCTGCCAAACTTCAAGACATAAGAAATAATGCATCAGGCATAGGTCTTTCATCTCAAACTCTGCAACGAAATTCTTCTTACAATCTGTGATGAACTTTTCTTCTCGAGTTAAGAATAAGTCATCTACATACAGTGGAAATATAACTGTCTCATCATTCGTAACCTTGAAGTAAGGGTTAGAATCATATTTACTCTTGGTAAATCCCAAGATTGTCGGGAAATTGACAATTCTTCCATACCAAGCTATAGGATCTTGCTTTAACTTGTACAGAGCTTTCTTCAATCTGTAGACATGAGTCTTTCTATATTCAACCTCATACCCTTGTGGTTGTTCTATATACACTTCTTCTTCAATAACACCATTCAAGAAGGTTGTTTTCACATCCATCTAGTGTAACTTCCACTTCATATTGGTTGCAAGAGCTATGATTGTTATGATAGAAGTGTATCTAGCTACAGAAGCAAACGTCTCTTCATAATCAATGCATTCCTTTTGAGAAAAGACACGAGCTACAAATATTGCTTTATGTTTTTCAATACTTTCGTCTGCAACATGTTTTATCTTGTATATCCATTTGGAAGACACCACATCTTTGTTCTTTGGTCTGGGAAATATTTCCCATACATCATTCTTTAGAATGGACTGGTATTATTTCGTCATGGCATCCACCCATTCATTCTTTTGGATGGCTTCTTCAAAGAAAGTAGGTTCCTTTTCTATGAGATCACACATCAAGGCCATATAAATGGAGAATGGCTTAGGTTTCTTGCCTTGTCTCATGGTTACTTCTGGGGAACCATACTTCTCTCCATATTGAATAAGTTCCCTTGCTCGGGCTGGATTTCTCTTGTGAGAGATCATCACCTGGGGAGGTTCTTGAGATTCTATCATATCATGATCTTCTAGAATCTCATCATCATGGGTAACTGTAACTTACTTCGCGGGTTCTACAACTCTGGGAGATACAGGTTCTTCTTCATATACTTCTTCGAGTTGGCATTTCCTTGATCTTTTGAGTGTTTCTTCTTCATCAAAGGTTACATCTCTGTTGATATCAAGATGATGGTAACCTGGTATGTAAATTCTAAAGGCCTTAGAGACCTCACAGTATCCAACAAATATTCCCTTCTTTCCTGAGGGATCCATCTTAGTTCTTCTTTCTTTCAGAATGTGCAAAAACACTGGACAGCCAAATATTTTGAGATGGCTTACTTCTGGATTATTTCCGGAGAACATTTCTTCGGTGGTTTTGAATCCAAGTGCACTATGGGATAATCTGTTTTGGACATAAATTTTTGTTCTTGTTTCTTCAACCCATAATTTCATTGGAAGATCTTGATCATGGATCATGGTCTTCACTACTTCCATTATTGTTCTATTCTTTCTTTCTGCTACACCATTTTTTTGAGGATTATAGGGAGTGGTGAGCTCCCTCTTAATCCCAGCATATCTGCAAAAGCTTCCAAATTCATTTGAGGTGTATTCTCCTCCATTATTTGACCTGAGCATCTTAATTTTTCTTTCAGAGATATTTTCTACAAAGGATTTGAATTCCTTGAACTTTCCAAGTACTTCATCTTTTGATTTCAATAAATAAACCCAATTCTTGCGAGAGTAATCATCAATAAATGACACGTAGTATACATACTCACTTAGAGAGGTTGATGGAATTGGACCACGTACATCTGAGTGGATGAGCTCCAAGATTATTTTTGCTTTATTGTCGCTCTTTGGGAAAGGATTATTTATGTTATTTTCTTGTGCATGTCCCTTGCATACACCTTCATGGTCAACCTTGAATTCTGATAAACCTGTAACTACCTTTCTTACATATGGTAAGGATTTGTAGTTGATGTGAGCTAGTCTTCTATGCCAAAGTTCACATGGACTCTCAGTGGAGTGAGTCAAGGTTGAGTGACCTTTTAATTTATACAGGCCACCTTCTTCTGTTCCAATAAAAATTGCATCTTCTATGGTTTTTCCTTTAGGCCACATAAGAACTTCACCATCTATGAGTTGAGATAGAAAGTAAGTTCTTTGTCAAACCTGGTACATAGAGTATGTCTTTCATCTTCATCGGAGTTCCTAAATCTAGTTTGTAAGTGGATTCTCCCATTCCTTTGATAGGGTACTGATAGTCATCTCCAAGTGAGACTTTTCGGGGAAAGTCATTTTATGTAAGGATAGAGAGAATGTCTCTCTGACTTGTCATGTTCTTAGAAGCACCACTATCTATGAGCCAAGTATCCTCTCTAGGTATCACGGATCCTGAGAGGGTGGAAAATAAAACATAATATTCAATCTTTTCTTTAGTCATATTTTAGGGTGGCTCATCATCTTCAACTGCATGGGCATGATGTCTTTTGTTGTTTCTCTTCTTGTATCTTCCCTTCTGGAAGGAAAATTCTTAGCAGTGTGTCCCATCTTATCACAATGATAACATTGATAAGAGGAGAAACATTTTTCTCTTCTTTGTCCCTTCTAATATTTCTGGAATCTCCTTAGAGGATGAGATTCTTTATGGAAGTGTGTGAATCTCTTTGGAGAGTGAGATTTCTTATGAAGATGGGTCTCCTTTTGGAAATGAGACATTTTATTTTTTCCTTTATTATGAGCATATAAGGCTTTATCTTCATCCCTTAATAGTACATCTTCTCAGTTTTCCACACTCGCTTCTTCTTGAACACATTCTTCCCATAAGATATCAAAATGGAGTTTTTATTTTCTTGCATAGATAGTTTGGATGAAGGCATCCCAAGGTCTTGTGATACCATTAAGAGTTTTCATTGTAATTTCATCTTCATATAGGTTGTCTCCAATTTCTTCTCATCGTTCCTTGAATTGAGAAACCCTACAGAAATAGTCATGGATTGTTTCTCCTTTCTGTATCTTTGTACTCTTGAGTTGGGTTCTCAGATTCATCTTTCGGTTGATATTATTTCCTTCATACATTCTGGTTAGGGCATCAAACATATTTTTTGGAGTATTCTTAGAAGACACTTGAGGGATCAAGTGATCTTTAATGGAATCTGCAATGATCCTTTTGGCCCTAACCATATCCTTCTTGTACTTTGCTTTGGCTGCTTCTTCTTCCGGTTCTGGTACATTTTATTTTATGAATTTTGCAAGGTCATTCTCTTCAAGAATGAGTCCAATTATGTGCTTCCAGGCATAGAATTTTTTCACTCCTTCTAACTTGTCAACAAGATTAATGTTTGCAGACATCTTGACCTGGAGCTAGAAAATAGACCAAAAAATGAAAATGCTCAAAAACTGAATTTGATATTACCAGGAGATGTGTTGGGCTGAGGCGATTAGGCTGGAGTTGTCTGATTTCAAAAATTTCAAGTTTTACCCCTTGAAACTTGACCTGCGAAAATCTGGACTAGTACTTCTGGTACTGATTCTGGTTTTTTGGTTTTCTGGTACCAATCAAAACTAGGATTTGACTTTCTAGAGGCGCTGGCCACTAAAAAGGTGTGCTCAAGCTTCCAAAGAGTGCGCTAGGCTAAGGTGCACTTCCCTAGATGGTTTTTAGTCAGAAATTCCCTTCCAATAAAAATCCCTAATTTTCTTGTACGGCAACAGTGACGTTTTTTATTACCCAGTGAAAGGTGCTCTATTCAGTTTAGCTATGAAACCATGTTAAGTTTAAATTATATTCAAAGATAATAACATAAATAGGATCACTGAAAGAAACACAGTCACAAGGTACACAGCATTTTATCCTGGGAAACCCTCATCGGGGAGAAAACCCAGCAAAAACTTCCTTAATATAGATTGGAAATACAATGCCAAGACTAAGACCAAAACAATAAAGAATATCCAAGCCTGAGCATGCGCCTCTCTCTCATTCTTCTTTTAATTTCAGCTACCTCCAAAAGATGCACACTTGTTGAGTGATTGAGTGAGTGAGTAAGTGAGGTGCCCTCCTCACTTATTTATACTAGTTGTGGAGTGCTAGGGTTATGTCTCTTGACTTAGCAGGGACGACTTCTCCCAATAGTGGTTAAAACCACTTTATTAATCCCTAAGGGGTGACTTTACAAGCAACATCATATAACTATGGTTTGACCAATCCACAAAATGGTATTTGGTATTATACAGGACCCGACATGATCAATCCACAAAAGGGGATTTGATCTATATAAAAATAACTCAAATATAATTATAATATTCTTCACAGTTACAATATTTCAACAACATGTTGTAGCTTATGCTCTGCATTTCATTAGGCCTTCTTGGATAAGCATTTCTTGTATAGCCTTCATATTTGTTTTTGTTTATGTTGTTGTCTCTACAATTCACATCCTTGTGCCAAAAATTATTACATGGATAACATAATCCAATAAAAAAAATTTGATACTTGGGAGCTGGATATCTTATGAAAGGTGTTGCTTTTCTGAATCCTTCTTCTTCTTGAGATATTTTTACTTCTGATTGTTGATGATTCTGAACTCTAAATATTCTTGGAGGTCGAGTATATATGTGATCTTCCTTTTGAAACTTCTTGTCTTCTTCCTTCTCATTAGATCCTATGACTATCTCTACATAGCTTATTTTCTTTGTTTCATGATCTGTCTTTTTGGATATTGAGCCCTTTTCTATCTGGTTGTATCCTAGACCAGACCTGTCATGATGTGGCCTTTGAATGCTAATAATCTCATCCAAAACTTTAGAGTTGTTCTGTATGTTTTTCTTCTAAAGATATTGTTTTCGATATAACAATCTATGCTTCCAAACTTCCAATGATCTTGTCTCTTTGTTCTAATTGTTCTTTGAGTGCTTCTTCAATTATCTTGTCTTCTTCTACTTGGATTTTTAATTTAGTGATCATCTGCTCTAGTTCTTTGGATTTGGAATTTTGAGCTCCCTCTTTTATTTTTAGTTCTGCCTGTAGTGACTTGTTTTTCTTCTTTTCCCTTTTTATAACTTCTATCACACTCAACAATTCTTCTATGTAGTCAACTTCTCCCTCTTCATATTATTCTTCAGTTCCTTCTTCATCGGAGTCTTCTACTACCATGAATAGAACCCTTTATGTATCATTATTGTTGACTTCATCTTCGTCTAATGAGGAACTATCGTCTTTGGTGCAAAGGCGTCTCTTGAAAAAAATATTTTTGGTTATTTTGCCTTTGTATATTTGTTTACTCTTAGAGTCATCTTCTTCATTTCTTTTATTTTTCTTATGGGGACATTTATTAGAAAAATTACCAATACAATCAAAATTAAAACAAATTGATGGAATCTTACCTCTATATTTGTCGGTTCCCTTTTTTAGTCTTCTAACGAAGTTGGCTACTTCTTCATCGTCTTATGAGATATCACTACTACTACTATCTGACTTTTCCTTTTGATTTCTCTTTTTCTTTGTCTTTTTAGATGCTTTGAATGTTGTTTCCTTTGTAAATGAATTTTCTTGCTTTGTTCTCATATCACAAGTTGTGAGTGTCCCATGCAACTCATCCATGGTCAATGTAGCTAGATCCTCTCTCTCTGCTAGTGCTGAAATATTTGAGTCAAATATCATTGGTAGGGATCTCAATACCTTTTTGATAATGAGTTGTTAATTTACCTTGTCTCCCAGACCTTTGATACTATTTACTACTTCATCAACTCGTAGAAAGTAGGTTGTTATGTTTTCATCTCCATTCATCTTAAATTGTTTGAACTTTTCTCTGAAAATTTGAAGTTTAGCTTCCTTAAATTTCTCATCACCTCCATATATATTCCTTAGTTTGACCCAAATGTCTTTTGCGGAATCATGGTGCATAACTTTGGTGTATATTGATTTAGTCAAACCATCGAGGAGTGCAATTTTATCTCTTGAATTATTTTCTTCAAGTTTCTTTCCATATTTATCTTTTGGAGGAATGGTTGGTGCTTTGTATCCATCTACTACTGATCGTCAAACATCAAATCCTAGTGCATCTATGTGTGTCTTCATTCTTCTACTCCAGAAGGCATATTCTTCCCCATCAAATTGTGGTATCCTAATCTTGGATTAATCCATGATCTCCTTCTAGTTGTTAAATTGTCTTTTGAAGGACCTTCTCTAATACCAATTGTTGGATTACTAGGAGGGGGGATGAATCAGTAATAGTGATTTTTAATCCTCTTTAACCACAATATATATTTATGATATGTTTACCAATATCATTCAACAAGTGCAAAATCATTGAAAGTTTGTCCCAACCTATACCAATCTTATTCAAAACTTTCCTGCAGATCTACAACTTGTCTATTCTGCAACACACGGATGTATGTGTCTTTCCCTACTGCAACTCATGGATGTGCATGCCTCTATTTGTTGCAACTCACATACAAAAACAAAGCTCTGCTCGTACACTAACACTCTCTCTATCACTTTGTTTGTATCACTGTCTCAATCTCGGTCATTGTCTGATCTCTTTGTATATGCTCACAAACTGGTTGATATGATAGAAAAGAATACTCATCCAACATCCAAGTATATATAACACAACCATGTACTAGGTTCATACACATGTCTCATTGATCTTGTGTGATATAGGAAACCCTTGCATTAACCATACAACAAATCCTCATTATTATGCAAACCCAACTTGTACTGATAACACTATGTCTCAACCATAAACCATCAACCATACTCCAAATAACATAGGATATGTCTTAACAAGATGCTCAATGAAGTATCCCAACAACAAACAACCAAGACAGTAGCAATGTATACATGTAGATATGTCTGATACATAATATACCATACAACCAATAATCCCTCAAGAAGAAAAGCTCAATCTCCCATGGCTATACCCCAAGCATTCACCAAATATCTACTTAAGATAAACATATAACATACCTTTTGTTACTGTAGATAGCTATGTTGTACCTTTTCAATGTTATACCTTCCTATAGCCACTTCTCAGCTCTACAACTTATCACTGATGATAGATATGATCTTCCTTTTCATCATTGGAAACAAATATGTGCCTTGTCTTCAGTAAACCTGCGGGTATCCACGCTTTGTCCCATTGTGGCCCGTGGATGTCCACGCCCTTCTAGTACTGCAACCTACAGATGTATTCAGTAAAACCCTAGTTTAGTACACAGAGTCTCGACCCTTCGACTTCTGCAATTCCTCTCGTCGTTGCCTTAGATTCACTGTTATAGATTTGTCAATGATACTTTCCCATAACATTTCACAAAATAGATATTCAATGTGCTCAAATTAGGTGCTAATGAGAGACCCTTGCTCTCTTATTTATACTCTCCAAGTTGCTTCCTTTAGGGGTTATCTTCTAACTGTTTTACCAAACTTCCTTATTTTAGGGCTAATCCACTTTTAACTACTTTACTCAGTTGCAACCACTTTTCCATAAATAGAAAACTCACCACTTCTTGTTGAAACTAATTTATTTTTAATTATTTTCTTATTGCAACAAATTTACTCATGATTTACTCCTAGATACAACCACTTTGACTAGTAAGCTTCTTCTAGGAGCTTCTAGAATAATTGACTTCTTTGACCTTCTAGGGGATTCTATACAACTCATGAGGGTTCTCCAACTTCACTAAGTCATATCTCCTCAACCCTGAGGAACTACGTGACGTACCACATATCATAGGAAACGGCATGACATGTACTATCCATATATTATAGTATTTCCTGTAATTGCATTGATCTTCATTACATAATTCCTCAAACAAACATGGGTCCCTTATCCACACTTATGGGGCTACCGGAATTTTCTACCATACTTGCTTCAAGGGTTCACATCAATGAAAACCAGCCCAATTAATCAACCGATTTAAGTTTAACCACAAGAAAGAGGGAAAGGGCATGAGTGGGGGCACTAATAGCACTTACTATAGGTCTGAGGGGAATTTCTTTTTTGGGAATTTTAGGTTTTCCATATATCCTGGGGGATAATGGGTTATGAGGAATCAATTTCTTTTGAATGTTTGGGTCCAAGGAGAAATATCTAATAGCTTTAGTGACGAGGCTAGTAAAGTTATTTGACACCCCCCCATGCGTAGGGGTAACTGGAAGAGACCATGCCTCAAGGCTCGTAATGGATAACATGATCTACACCATGATGATAATGATTATCATGTCCACAAATGGAATCCCAATAGCCCCCTTGATTTTCATCCCAGCACGGATCAACCAAATCTCGGCACATTCAAGTAACCCAGGGTATGGGCTATGGTAATCCAGCGTCAACATCAAGTATGGTTAGTCCTTTTTTCATGCAAGGTGTTGTGTTTAATTTATTAGGCATGTGGACAAGGACCATTGGTTGAAGCTAGATAGTGGATCAATTACGTGAGAAATTGTCTTGGTTTCCTTGTTTCACATTGGTGGTCATCTTTTGTGCCCTAGTCCTGTG
>JASDQU011311824.1:937-11085 GCA_032191745.1 Picea mariana
ATCAATGGCTCATACACATAGTACACAGAGATTTTATACTAGAAACCCTCAACCGGGAAAACCTTTCTTATTTTCATTATATCGAATTTCACCATTCACCATACAATATATACAATGTTTTTAGGTATTCCATAGATACCAAAACCCTAATCCCTTAATGCGGGATTAATTTACAAATCCTCTAAAAATAGCAAAAACCGCCCAAAAAAAAAATTCAGAGTGTTGCCCTGAACGCTGCGCGTAACCAGGGGGGGGCATACCTACCCCCCCTGGGACACCCCTAGGAAAGCAGTTGTCATATCTGACACACCCACACAAACACACATGCAAATAATATAACACATACCCAACAGATTACAGGTTGTTTAGTACAGGTTTACAGAAGTATATCTCACAGTGATAGTGTGACAATGGTTCCATCATTCTACTTCTATGACAGTTTGAATGGACGATGCAAGGATAGGTGGTTTTAGCCACCTTCTAGTTGTATCCATAGAACATAGGGGATTGTAGGCTCCTTCTGGTTCTAGCCAAAGAATTGGGGAGTTGGAGCTTTCCTTAGGTTGTAGCCTGAGAAACTAGGGGGTTGGATCCTCCTTCTAGTTGCAGCTGGAAAAAAAAGGAAGTTGGTGCTTCCAATGAATGTAATTCTTAAAGAAATATAAGAAAAAACATTCCATGGTTTTCTCCCACTTTGGGTTTCCACGTAAAAACACTGGTGTGCTGTGTATGTGTATGGTTTCTCATTTTTTCATTATTTATTTACTTTGAAACTATTGGATGATAATGCTACATTGATATAAAACATGCATTTTATGGTTAAAAAGGATTAAATTTATCTATTACTAATTCACCCCCCCTCTCAGTAATCCAATAGGTGGTACCCTCCTCCGCAACCCCAGTCTTTCTACGATGCCACCCTGCATCAGTTACAAGGATCAAGTAAAGAAAATTAAACAAATATGACTAAAATCAAATTCATAAAACATAAAAAAAATTCATCGATGCATTAATCCACCATGAATATATCAGGCCTTGATGGATATTCATTGGTAGATGGAGCACTAGGTTGTACAACGTGCTCCGAGACAACCTCTACTGTGGAAGTCTCGGTCGATCGGGTCGATCGAAATGTTGATGGTGGGAAATGATGGACCGCCAAAGGTTGTATAAATCACTGCAACTCCCTAGGCCTAAAGAAAGGTAACTTAGAAGAAAGGCCCAAACGCTCGGGGAATGCAATAGTGCTATAACTATCAAATATATCCACAACCTCCTTACATATTAATAAATTGAAATATTAGTACCAACTAATAAAATTAAAAAGCATAAACACAAACAATTTGACATTTATACGATATTAAACTCTACACATGATACCTGTGATGCAAGTGAATTGTCCATCCTAGATGGATATTCTCCAATATTGCCTAGTCCCAAATCCTTTAGAAACATGAGAACATTAAAAAATTGAGGATGCCATAAAATAAATAAATGACTATGGTGAATTTATAATATGTGACACATACCTGCATGTGGGGTGCACCTAATGAATAAGTTGCCTCTACTATCGCATCAATGGTGGGGCTAGGCACTGATGCATCCATCAACGTAGAGGGTATACTAGTAGGACGTAACAACTCCAAAACAACATAAATATAATGTCTATATAAATACACATAATAGAAAATAAATATAGATACACATAATGATGAAGAACATAAAGAGGGTTACGATACTTACCTCCTCCATGAAGCTGTGTTGTCCACTAGGATCTATAGGCCCATAACATACCTTCCCGCAGCTCAAGCATCTGTGAGGTTCACATGGATGGTTTATATGTCCATGTGCCCTCTCCTCACTATAATATGTCATGCATGTTGATCCTACAACCTTTATATCAATGTCCTTGGCTAGCACCTCCTGCCTAGATAGTGAAACAAAGCTACTATGTTGCACTAGGATAAGAGTCAATGATGAAATGGCTAGATTTATCTATTGCAAGCTGTTTGTAACACGAGGATGTTAGATAGGGGGTTCAGGCCTTTACCTCGGGGGAAAAGGACCTAACACGGGGTCATGACTGACATGCTCTCAGTCCTATGCAAACCCTAGACCCACCCCTTGGAAGTATCCAATGTCAAATTAGTTGACATGCTTACCCAAAATAAATTCAACCCATCATTTTATCATAAAATATAAGGGCATCTCCCTATTATTCTAGGAAGGTTTATCAAAAACCATATATCACATATTGATCCAATTTTGACTAGTCTGGGGATGGATGCACCAGTCAATGGAGATGCATTTCTTGTTCAATGGTAGTTCTTGTACAGTTCTACGATCCCTAAAAATAGATAGTAATTGTGGTTTTGAAATGCTAAGGTATTTGACTTGGTTTCTATCCAAACCAGTGGTGTAGTACTCATACATTCTTACCCTATAATAAGAAATAGAGATCAATTTTCCTTGAGAACTTGCAATGGACTTCACAACGATGTCCAAAGAAGTGGCCAGGGAGACACTGCTAGGCTCTCTAGTGTCCCTTAATTGTTCCTCAATAGTTAATAATATAACCAAACCCTCATCAATTTGATTGTTTACATTTGGTGGTTGTGGTGGGTTGGGGTTTTAAGCTTCTTGGTTTTCTTCTAAGTTGTTTTCATTATCTAGGGGTTCCATTTTATTATATACGCTGCAATTTAAAATCGATGGCATATACATTAGATTGGTTTTTTAATTAAAATACAAAATTACAATTTTTAATTTAGAATCTTGAAAGCAAAAAATTAAATTTGAAATGACTAAATTGGATTAAAAATAAGATAAATAAAACATACTAGATATGATGGAAAGATCCTTCCTCCCTAGCTCGTCGCTAGCTCCTCTATTCGGTCAATGAGAGTAGAAACGTGAAGGCCTTTTGTGCACAATGAAAACAATTGTTAATGTAATCTAAAGGCTTGGACTTATGTGATTAAAATAAGAAGCGCTAGTGAAAAGGAAACCTCTATCACAATGCTTGCTAGCGTTGAAATGTAATTGATCCTTGAAATACAAACATTCATGAAAGGAGGGATGATAATTTTACACTCAATGTAAGTAGTAAAACATGGTTTAGGGGATTATGCTCACTTGAAATTTTAGGGGATAAATTTGGACAATGAGTTAATGAGTTAATTTTTCATGATTTTTTTCAAAAAATTAATATTTTATTTATTTTCATTTTTTCAATGATTTAACCAAATTTTATAGGATAAAAATATTTTACTTTAGAAATTACCAAAATTTTCCAACTATACAAAATCTTTATAAATTTTAATATTTTTCTCAAAATATTTCAACATTTAATTGTTGAAATTTTAAAAATTAATAAAGTAATCAATATTTTATACTTAAAATTACACATACTTAAAAAAATAAAAAATAAAACTAATTCATCATATGATATAGTAAAAAATTAGAATACTTCAAGCCAACAAATTTTGAGACTAAAAAATTATGTTCCACATTTAATATGTTTCATTGTCTTCCAACAAACTCGGAAATACAAAATACATCACACAAACAAATTTTGAGACACAAAAATTGTGTTCCACATTTAAAATGTTTGATTGTATTATAACAAACACCTTGAACCTTTGTAATGAGGGGATGCATTGAAAATATATCTTCTAACAAGCAACTCTTGAGCCTACCAATCGTGTTGTGAGTTAAAAATGTGAAGACTAAATAACTCTTTTGTAACAGGTGCATCGTAAAAACAAGTATGGACATGTTAATTATTAATTAATTTGAGTGATTTTTATTATTATTATTATGTATAGGCGTTTTTTTATTGGAATTGGTAGATTAATCAATCTTTTAATCATAAATTTTAATTTTAGAGTTGAGAATTGAAGATGCTGACATATTCTTTGTCTTACTCTCAAATCAATGAATAGAATTTAGTATTCATAACTTCCTTACATTTATGAATACATTGATTAACTTGTTTACTTTTTAACATTTATTTAATCTAAAAAATTACTATTTGATTGTCACATTTAGATGATTAACCTTTTTTAATAGAAAACACAGTACCACTTTTAAATTTATGAGAAACAGGCGCCTCATATACCTCAAGCATTTTGCAATTTTAATTTATGATATACTCCAAGTTTGTATGCAGATTACAAGTGCCATGTCTAAATTTATGGGAGACGGGCGCCTCATATACCTGAGGCGTTTTGCAATTTTAATTTATGATATCCAGGCCATGTTTTGCAATTTGCGGCTTAAATTTATAGGAGATGGGTGCTTCATATAACTGAGGCAGGAGATGGGCGCTATATATAACTGAGGCGCTTCATATAACGCACAAGTAAGAGAATCATTAATGTTTGGATTGGATGCGATAACCATTAATGTTTGGATTGGATGCGTTTGGAGTAAAAGAGATAGAACAACATATCAGATTCAGAAGAAGGTATCGGAGCAAAGCATCAAGCAATACAATGTAATATCTTTCTCTCTAAAAATGTCTGCAATGTAATATCTTTCTCTGTAAAAATGTCTGCAATTAGTTTCTTTCCATTATAATTTCTAGGTTATTTGAAATGTTATGATAAATTTATGTTTTAAGTGTTCCAAGCTTACCATGAAATGACCTGACTTCAATGGTGAGGTTGTGACAAATACAAATCCTGGAGGAAAATCCAATATGTTCAAATCTCCTGTCGATTTTGGACCGGGAGACAACGTGAAGTTCGGTTTTCCTATGGATACCATGCTGTCATGGAGCATTTTAGAGTTCGGAGAGTGCATGGGAGATGACCTCGACGATGCAAAAGATGTCATCCGTTGGGCTACAAATTACCTGCTGAAAGCTGTTGCACATCCCGGTGTTCTTTACGTGCAGGTAATGCTATTATTCTTATCACTTGACAGACATACAATGCATGGACTCTGTGAGGTGATAATTTGTCTATATTGTGGGTATACACATTGACACACACTGTAGAATGTACTATGGATATACATATTGACACACACTCCAGAATGTACTGATCCATCTCTTTGTTGATGAATGGTGAGTACAGGTAGCCGAACCGAACATGGATCACAAGTGTTGGAAAAGGCTCCAAGACATGGACACATCTCGCAATGTCTATAAAATAGACGCTGAACATCTTGGCTCAGACGTCGCTCGCAATGTTCCAAGACTTTTCTACCAAATCACAACAAGGGTAAAATTCCCCGGTTGTTTTCGAATTGCCCGCCGAACATTTAATACCACCTTGTGCTTGCTTGCGAGGATTATGAAAGAACCATACAACTGTCCTTCAACTTTCCTGTAATTTGAAATGACATTTTATCCACCGGTGCTTCAACGTTCAAGGGTTTCAGAAAACATATTTAGAAGTCGTGATTACGGGTCTCAATTTTGACATAAGAGAATTATGTGATTACGCGTCTCAATTTTGAGATAAGAGAATTATGTGATTACGGGTCTCAATATAACAAGTTTGAAAATTGTTTTCCGTGGAATAAAATAACACTATTTTCTCTTTTGGTCATCAGCACATTCAAAAGACATATGAATGATAGAAATTCCGACGAGGATCAAATATGTTCTCGATAAAGATTTTCAGGAATATATGATGAATCCACCATGAGTATTATAATGTTTCATGAGGCTGCTAGAGATAATGAAATGGCGCAATGCACGAGGACGTTCAAATTCTCCCGAGAAGTTATTCATCATAATTGACATAGTAATTCAAAACGCATGCATTAATCGTGGTTATTCTGATCCACCACATAAGTAACTTCTCTTCTGCTTCTTTATAAGAAGACACCCTTGCCATTGAGAATTACTTATCGAATGGCCCATACTGATGCGTGAGGTCAGTATTCATCAATATCTGGGAAGTCGAGACTTCCAACAAATATACGACTTGCCCGTATATTCGATTTTCATTTATGCAATATCGAAATTTTATGTAGTGTGTGTTTTTCGCGATTTCAGGGATATTTCCAATTAGGGTTGGAAACTTAACAATATAGACAAGTTGAAACATGGTACTTTTAAACTAAATGATAATAAAAACATATTAAAAAAACATTATATTTATTATCTGTTTAAAAAATATTAATATATAATGTTAAGAAAAAAACAATAAAAATATTAATATATAATGTTAAGAAAAAAAAATACTATATATTGTATAAGAAATAGACATCATACCATTATTTGAGTATAATTATTGTTTAATAAAAATTAATATTAATTATTTGATTACATTATTTTATATTTTAAATTAAATGTTAATAAAAATATATTAAAAAAAGGTAGCATCTATATGAAACATTTTTTTTATATATAAAACATTACATTGTATTACATTGTACTATAATTATTAATAATTATTGTTTTTATATAATGTAATAATGATGATTAACGGTGTTAGTGCTTTAATCATCATCATCATTATATTATATAAAAAAAACAATATCAATATTAATTATTAATAGTTGATTGCTATTAGACCAAGAAAATCACATTATTATATCAAGAAAAAGACATTATATTTATTATTTGATTAGGAAAGACATTAATATTTGATTGCATTTTTTATATAAAAAAACATACTATTATATCAAGAAAAAACCATTATATTTATTATTTGATTACAAAAAATGTTAATACATAACATCAAGAAAAAAAGAAAAAAACAATATCATTTATTATATAAGAAAAAAAATCATATAATTATATCAATAAAAAAACACATTATATAAACAAAAAAAATTATATAAAAAAACTTCAATACATTTATTATATTAAACAAAATATAATATCAATATAATTTATTAATATTAATTATTTTATTAAAAAAAACAATATTAATATTAGTTATTTGATTACATTTATTATATCAAGAAAGACACAATATTTTATATGTTAAACCAAATGTCTAATAACAATATATTAAGTACAAGTAAAATATTAAGAAATATTACATTTTATATTTTTGTTGACTTTTAGATATTTTATATTTGTCTAAAGATATAAATATATTTTTGAAAGATTCCATTTATCTTTTTGAAATATATAAATATTTTACTATTATAAATCATAATTGTTTTTAATTCATTCCTTTATGCTTTCTTGACAATTGCAACCAAAAAGTGGAATGCATAAATGCATAATCTAATTTTATATATGCTTATTCCGAAGGGATAGATTTTATAGTTGAAGATCATATGTTATCAATGTCCTTAAAAAAAGTATGATTCTAAGTTTCATTCTATGTAATATATCGCATCAGTTCAAAGTTCCTATATTTTTCACAAAGGAAACACTTTGTTAGAATTTTTTTTTTTAAAGCTTCACCAAAGCTTACTTTTCATATTGTGTGGGACACAAACCAACCTTTTCATGCGATGAACATGCCCCGAATGTTGCAATATGATGAACAAAACAATACATTACAACGTGACGAACATAGTAATGTTGTGTTGTGTCGAACATACTAACGTTGGACAATGACGAACATAGTAATGTTGCAATCTAACGAACACAATAACGTTGCAATGTGATGAACATTTCCTCATGTTGCAATGTGACACACTTATTCTAACATCGCAATGTGACAAACAATTCCAAACATCACAATGTGTTAAACAAATTAGCTTTTCAATCTACCAAACATATTAACGTCATAATGTGATGAACATATAACGCAATGTGACGAACATAGTAACATTGCAATCTACCAAACATAGTAATGTGATGAACATAGTAACATTGCAATCTACCAAACATAGTAATGTCGCAATGTGACAAACATAGGAATGCCATTGCAATGTGGATAGTAATATCACAATGTAGAGAACATAAGAAGAGGTTGCAATGTATCCCAGATCACCTTGTCATTGCAATATGATGAACATTTCCTCGCATTGAAATGTGATGCACATATCCTGACGTCACAATGTGACAAACACTTCCAAACGTCGCAATGTGTCGAAATTAGTAACGTTGCAATATACCAAACATATATATGACGAAAATTGCAATGTGATGAACATATATGGAAGTCAAAATTTGACGAACATATACATACATCATAATGTGACAAACATTTCTAAATGTCGCAATGCGTCGAACATATATGAATGTGGATAGGCATGTCATCGCTCTATGTCACACATCATCTTATCATCGTAATGTGATGAACATTTACTGATCTTTCATTGTGACGCACTTATTCCAACATCACAATGTGAATTTTTTTTCCAAATGTCACAATGTGTTGAACATAGTAATGTTGCAATCTACCAAACATAGTAAAGTCACACATTGACGAACACATAAAATTTCAATATGGATAGTAGCGTCGCAATGCGACGAACATAAATACATGTCACAATGTAACAAACATAAATACATGTCGCAGTGTGTCCCACATCACCATGTTGTTTCAATGTGGAAAACATTTCCTCATGTTTCATTGTGATGCACATATCCTCACGTCGCAATGTGACAAACACTCCCAAATGTCGCATTGTGATGGACATAGTAAACTTCCAATCTACCAAACATCGTAAATTCGCAACGTGACGAACATATATGAACATCGCAAAGTGAAAAACATTTCCAAACGTCATTATGTGTCGAATATAGTAATGTTTCCATCTACCATGCATAGTAATATCACAATGTGATGAACATATACAGACATCGCAAATGTGAAACATTTCCAATCATCGTAATGTGTCGAACATAGTAACAATGCAATCTACCAAACATAGTAGATGCAATGCAATGAACATATATGGACGTCACATTGTGACGAACATATACAGACATCAAATGCGACGAACAACTACGAACATCGCAATGTGATGAACATATCCTTCTCATAGTAGTGTGATGAACAAAATCTAATGTCACAATGTGATGAAGCCTTCATCTTAATTTGGTGCCCATAACCTGACGATGTCAACTGACGAATAAAAGCTAAAGTCACAATGTGATGAGAAAAATCTGACTTCACAATGTGATGAACACAAACTAATGTTGGCATGTGACGAACAACACCTAATGTCGCAATTTGATGAACAAATCATGATCAACATTGCAATGCAGTAGTGCCATAGTAAACTATGGTGAACATGGTCAATGAAGGTCATCCATGTGCATGTTCGACCATAATAAACTGTGATCAACCATAGTCAACCATGGTCATGGTCAACCTCACTCAACCATGATGAAGGACAACCATGATCAACCATAGGAAAACTTTCATTCCCAAAGTCAACCAAGGTCTACCAAACTTAACCATGGTCATGGTCAACCATACTCAACCATAGTCATTGTCAATTAAGGTATTATTGTATTAATAAGTAAATAGTGTATATTAATGTATTAGAAATTTAGTAATCTATTTATTAAGGCATTAATAATTTAAGAATGCATTTATTAATATATTAGTACTTCAATAATGTATTATTAATTTATGAATAATTAAATATGTTACATTAATATTTATTAATTCATTTAATATATTAAAGGTATTAAATACATTTTTTAATTATTACTTTAACAATGTATTAATAATCTTTTACTATATTAATACTATAACAATATACATTAATATATTAATACTTTATTAATATATTTATTAATTCATTTAATGTATTAAAGATATTAAATAAAAAAAATTATTATTACTTTAACAATGTATTATTAATCTTTTACTGTATTACTATATTAATACTTTAACAATATAGTAATTGATATTGTATAAGTTTATTACTTAATTAATATAGTACATTATTAATCCATTAATTAATTAATACTTTATATTATACATTTATGTAAATTAATGTTTTAATGTATACATTATATTAATATGATGATGATGATGATGATTAACTTCCACTAAGATCTAATTGGTCTATCAGAGCTTAAAAGAATAAGTGATTAATTGTGATTCTTTAGAATTTTGTTTCTGTGCTAGAAAAGCATTAAGAGAAGCTTTCCAATATCACCATTCTTTTGTTGAGTTAAGAGGTTAGGAAGGTTGGTAATGTGATGAACATTTTGAAAATGAAATCTAATATGGGTATAGGCTGGACAATCTAAGAGAAAGTGTTTT
>JASDQU011311826.1:28978-40353 GCA_032191745.1 Picea mariana
ACAGATGAAATTATATGTGATGTAATTCCCATGGATGTATGCCATATTTTTATGGGAAGACCATGGCAGTTTGATAGGAATGTCATTCATGATGGGAGGAAGAATGCATACACCTTAGAGAATAATGGTAGAACACACATATTGTTGCCAATAGAGGAGAATAAAGTGAAAGAGGAAGTCAACACAAGAATACTTCTCATGAGCGGGAAGTAACTCCTGAAAGAAGTCAATAAAGAACAAGAGATGCAGTTCACTATGGTGAGGAAACCCAGAGTTATCCTTACAAGTACTTTTATGGATGATTTTCCTGAAGAAGTTGAGGAATTGTTGGATAATTTTGCCGACATAGTGGTGGATGAGCTGCCTAACTCATTTCCACCCATTAGAAGTATCAGCCACCATATTGACTTAATACCAAGAGAAAGTCTGCCAAACAAAGCAACATACAGATTGACACTTCGAGAGAATGAGGAAGTGAATAATCAAGTCCATGAATTGTTAGACAAGGGTTTGGTCAGAGAGAGCTTGATTCCATGCACAATACCAACTGTGTTGAGTCCAAAGAAGGATGGAGGATGGAGAATGTGTACAGACTCAAGAGACATTAACAAGATCACCATCAGGTATAAATTTCCTTTACCAAGAATGGATGATTTAAAGGACTGCTTAAGTGGAAAAAATTTCTTTTATAAAATATATTTGAAAAGTGGATATCACCAGAGTAGAATGAGAGAAGGTGATGAGTGGAAGCCAACCTTTAAGATAAATGAATGTTTTTATGAGTGGCTTGTTATTCCATTTGTCTTAACAAATGCCTGGAGTACTTTTATGAGGTTGATGAATGAAATACTGAAAGATTTCATTGGAAACTTTGTGGTTGTATATCTGGATGATATACTGATCTTTAGCAGGACTAAATAGGAGAATTTGAGACACCTAACATTAGTTATGAGGAGACTACAGCAGGAGAAGTTGTTGATAAATCTGAAGAATTCCTCTTTTATGAAGACATAACTGATTTACTTGGTTTTTGTGATATCTTAAAATGAACTGAAGATGGATCTAGAGAAGGTGAAAGAAATCAAAGAATGGTCGTCACCAAAGAATATGTTTGAGGTAAGGAGATTCCATGGATTGACAAGTTTCTATAGGAAGTTCATCAGAGACTTCAGTGGAATTTGTGCACCAATGATGGATACAGTGAAGAAGAAGCACAATTCTTTTAAATGGGTAGAGGATCTTGAGAGGAGATTCAATATACTGAAGGAGAAAATAACAAAATGACCAATTTTGGTCTTGCTAAATTTTGAAAAGACATTTCAGGTGAGATGTCATGCAAGTGGAGTTGCAATTGGAGTAGCATTTAGTCAGAATAATAGACCTGTTGCCTATTTCAGTGAGAAGCTGAATGAGACCAAGAGAAAACACTCCACATATGATAAGGAGTTTTATTCCATAATTCAAGCCTTGAAGAAATGGATACATTACATTGTCCCATAGGAATTTGTCTTGTATAGCGATAACCAGGATTTACAATTCATAACCAGACATGAAAAATTGAATCAGAGGCATGCAAAATGGGTTGAGTTTATGCAGAATTTTACTTTTGTAATAAAAAATATTTTTGAGAATGCTAACAAAGTTGATGATGCATTAAGCAGGAGATGTTTGATTCTACAAGAATTTTAGGTGAAGAACTTGGGGTTTGAACACCTTAAGGATATGTATTGTGATGATGTAGATTTCAAGGAAGCATATGAAGCATGTGAAAATCCTGTGTTGAGAGACAAGAGTCAATGGTCAGAGTACATGATTCAAGAAGGATTGTTGTTCAAGGGAAATCAATTGTGCATACCAAAATGCTCAATGAGGGATACCATTTTGAAAGAAAAGCATAATGGAGGATTGGATGGACATTTCGACCATGATAAAAAATTTGCACAGTTGAGAATTTCATACTATTGGCCAAGTATGAGAACAAAAGTGATAAAGTTTGTCAACAAATGTAGAATATGCCAACATGCAAAAGTAAAAAGAAAGAACAATGGATTGTATCAACCATTTCCAATACCAGAGAGACCTTGGGATGCAATAAGCATGGATTTTGTGTTGGGACTGCCAAGAACGTAAAGAGGATTTGATTCCATATTTGTGGTGGTGGATAAATTTTCAAAGATTGCGCACTTTATCTCATGCCATAAGACCGATGATGCAACACATGTTGCAAATCTGTTTTTCAAGGAGGTTGTGAGACTTCATAGACTAGCTAGAAGCATTATCTCGGATAGGGACACTAAATTTGTTGGTCACTTTTGGAGAACGTTTTGAAAGAAATTGGGGACAGATTTGTCCTTTAGCTCAACTTATCATCCTCAGAAATATGGGCAGACTGAGGTGGTAAACAAAATTTTGGGAAACTTATTAAGGAGTTTGGTCACTAAGCATCATAATCAATGGGATTAGATTATGCCACACGCATAATTTTCATACAATGACTCACCAAACAGGACCATTGGAAAGAGCCCATTCCAAATATTGTATGGTGTTAGCAATCTGTAAATCTATTCGGATAAATAGACAAACGACAAAGGTAACTGTTTCAACCAACTTTAGAGCTGAGGCACTAGCCAGCTCAACTCAGAGAGGGATCTCTCATGTCACTTGATATTTCTTTTGGAAACTAGTGGCTAGATTTGGTATTTTTTGGGGGGGTTTAATAAAGTTGTTGGCCAAAAAGAGGAGGGACACACAGGGCTACGGAGTCAAAATTCTGAAATTGAATGAAAACAATGATCAGTCGATAGAACTCTCCAAGGGATAAAGGCTAAGTGAGGCAATGAATATGAGTTGTAACTTAAAATAAATCAAAGTGGTAAGAGGCAAGAGGAAACAAATAACTGCATCAGAGCATTACAGAAATGAATTATGAATTAGCTAAGAAGAAACATACACAGTTTAATTTGCTTAAGCCGAGAGCGTCATAAGATGAATTCCGGGCCTTTAACTCTCCAATTTAAAAAAAAGATAGTGTAAATGGAATTAAATAAACACAGGAAATATGTACAATGAGGGAAGACAAAACTCATATCATAGCCATTAGAATCTTTTCATAAACAGTTCAAAATGCTTCTGCATATGTTTTCAATTCAGTCCCAGAAAGATTACAATAGAGTCAAGAACCACCAGAATTGTACCCTCGCACTTATTCCCACCTATAATACACGTAGTACCTATAACACTTATACAATTCGAGTTCCTTCAATGTGCAACCGGTTACAATAACTGAAATAAAACATTTTAGTTTCTACAATGATTACAAATGACAATTTTCAGAAAAAAAAAAACGTTTCATGATCCCTGCAGATTCCTCTGACGCTCCAGATCCTTCCTCTGCCACATTCTCTTTGAAATTTCACTCATAATCTTTCAAATATAATTGCATTTATCCATATTCTCATTAAAAATTTGGGAATAGTATATTTCAAATAAAAATAATTCCCAAATATTTTCTATCGTGGAGAATTAAATTTCCATAGTTTAATTCATGCTCGTGGTCTTTAAAACCATGTCTTGTTTTGCCCAATTCACCATTCACAGTAAAAAACATTTCATGTTACTATTTTGTGTGAAAAACATTTATTGTGTAATGTTTTTTCCAATTTACTGTTTCACTGTGAAAAAAACATTTACTGTGTGTTTTTCCAATTTACTGTCTTTGGCAAAATACCTTTTATCTTATTCTTTTACTTTTGTAAATCTTTGGATAAAGAATTATCCAAGTTTTCCTTCACGTTGATCGTCCCATTTAAATCTTTTGCATGGAAATAACATTAATGTGTAAAACTTAAATCTTACCTTAGTAAAACCTTTTCACCGTGAGGAGGAATTTATTTTATTGGAAATCCCATAATCATTATTGAAATGCATTCCTGGAAAAATGGCGCATATAAAAAATATAATAAATGCTTGCATTTATTATATCAGGATTGGGCAAAAAGTGGCTTGCATTTATTATATCAGGCTTGGGAAAAAAGTGGTTTAAATCAAACTACTTTTACCTCCTTCAAGCATTAAGACTAGGTATAGGAACTAAGGGAATTAGATAAGCATTAAGACTAGGTATAGGTTTGGGATATTTGTCAATTTTTTGACTTATGGAGGACATGAATATTTTGGATGACCAGTTGAGCGAAGGATTTAGGTGATGGGAGCTTGGATGACTAGTTTGAAATTCTGAGTGGAAAAATAGCATAAGGACAAGACGCTTTGGGAAAAATTGATACAAATTAGCAGGTGATAACATAGGCTCCTGTTGGGGATGTTATCCTCCCTGTGAGGTAGCAAAGAATAGTATAACACATGCTTGATCCATTGGGATGATCCCAAAACATGTCTGTGTACGCTGCTCTGACCTGTCACCAGTGTTTACTGAAAACCAAACTCTGCACACTGTTCTCCACTGGATACTGAATAATGAACACACTGCTAAAATTTGACTATACACACTACTATAAATCCATACTGAAAAATTCTTTACCAACAAGATTATTTGCACACTCCTACCTACTCTAAATGCTAAAATGAACTGCTAATCAAGTGAAATCAAAATGTAAATGCAACCATGCAAGCATTTCATCCACTGCTTGTTTACTTTGCACAAGCTTGCTCCAATTCCTTCTTACTGATAATTCATTCAAAAATTCATCCATAAATCCAAATCTCAAAAAATTAAAAACATTTGGACTGTTCATTGCCTCCAACAAAACTGCAAATGGATCATCTGAAATATGCAGAAAACAACAATCATGTTTCACCCCTTCCACTGCATTCTTCTTTTCATGTGATTTAACATGTTGATTGCCACCAAGAGGCTGAAAAAGCTACTGAGACTACTGGAAATAACAATCTTCTGAATCAAAATATAGTGTTGACTGAAATGAAACCCCTGGTGGAAAGAAATCCATGTCTAACAATGATGTTGATTTACTATCATCTTCATTTCCAAGCTGGTAGTTTAGCACGAGCTGCAAATCTGAACTGAGATAACCTTCCATGTAATCAGCAACATGATCATTAAATGCATGAGAAGGTTGTTGTTCTTCTTCATTGATAACCATTTGCTCATGTAAAACAATGCCACTGTGAATGCAATCAGACTTCCCTACTCCCTTTGTTATCTCATGATTTTCTTTCAACAATTTAAAGGAAAAAAAACATAATGGAAGATAGTTTTCATTTGCAAATCCACTGCTTTATTCATATTTAACATTATGCCTAGAGGATTTATAATTTGAAACATTATAGACATTTTGTTTCAACAGTTCGAAAGAGGAAAAACACAATGGAAAGGTTCTTTCACTTGATTCAAAACCTTCTTCATTTTCTTCATTGTTGTCACAGACAAATTTTTCAATTTCTTTGGATTGTTGAACACACTCATTTTCAGATTTTTCTTCAACCAATGGCTGCAAATTTGTACTAACAAGACCTTCTATGTAACAAGTACCAGGGTCATCAAACACGTGAGAAGATTGTTGCAATTTCTTGTCAATTGTTTTCAGTGAATCAATGTGATTTGGCATTAACACACATTCCTTTGCTTCAATGATGATCTTAGGATTTTCTTTCAACATTTTGAATGAAGAAAATCATAAAGGTAAAGAATTCCCTTCAGCTAATTCAATACTTTCTTCTTTGTAACTGTGATATGTACGTTGATTGCTCTCATTACACTGCTGAAAATGAACATTTTTGATAGAGAACATGTAGTTGGTTGTTCTATGGAGTCAACATCATAATCATCATCATATTCATCATATATAGGCAAATCAGAAACATATGCAATGTCATATAACAAGAACAAACTTGGAGTATCAACATGTTCTTTGATAAACTGATTTGCAAATTCATCTTCTTGACTGTCTACAAATGAATACATAAAACGATCAGCCCCCTTCTTATCATGGGATGGATCAAAATCTAAATCAACACCTCCTCTTTCAACAAGTGGAATATAATGTTTTGCAAAATCATTAGCATTGGAAACTTCAAGAGGACCTATGATCTTGTCAATTCTATGCTCAAGATTCCAATCAACTATTTTCTGTTCATATTTACTTTCATGTTCTTGAGCATTCAACCCATCATTTTGGATCTATTTACATTCTTGGATGTTGTGTTGAATGTATTGAGAATCATTAAACATTTGTTGTAAGGACTTAGGTCTTCTTTCCATCAGGAGGAAAGACAAATCTGGATGAAGAGTAGTTGCATAATGGAGCATGGCAATAGCTTCAGTGAGCTGAATTTCTTTGGAAAAATTGTAATATATACTGAAAAAACTTCTATTTAATATAGAAATAGTTTCATTTTTCTATTTAAGCCATAGAACTCTATAAGTTGTAGATCCAAAGATTTCTTCCTGCCCCAAAACTTTAAAAAGACATCCTTCAATTCCTCCCATGAGCTAATTGTCTTTGGCTACAAATGTTTAAGCTAGTGTTTGGTGTCTCCTTTCAAGGATTGAGAGAAGAACCTCATACAAACATCATCATGGTCAATCTCAAACAAATCTATAAAATGATCAGACCCTTGGATGTGTTTTTTCAGCTAATATGGAATCAGGTTCCCCATCAAACATATGTAGGTACTCATAGAGTTTTGGAGGAAAATCATGAAGGATATGGGGTAACTTTAAGGGTCTGTATCTATGTTGAGTCTTGAAAAGTGTTGGATCAAGTGCAAGAGATGAAACATCAACCATGGTATCCTTGTTTTCTTATCATAATGTCTTTTCATAGCTCTGTCAAGGGATCTTATCTTCCATTGGAGTTTCTGAATTACAATCGAAGCTTGAGTAGAGTCGCCAATAATGTTTTGGAAGTTGGATTATGCATTTAGAGTGGAGTCACCATTGAATATTTGAATTTCTGGATTCTTCTACTAGCGAAATCGTCGTCAAACTGATTTTTGATGTGTGGAGTTRTCAGAGCAGGAATACAACCAATATGTGTCTATGTTTCTGCTACTCTCAAACCTTAGAACTCAACCATGTCGTTCTTTCCTAGGGAAAATTTTTCAATTTTCGTCCCCGACAATGGCGCCAGAATGYTAGCACTCTATAAATCTGTCCGACTGAATAGACAAACGACAGAGGTAAYTGTTTCAACCAACTTTAGAGCTGAGGCACTAGCCTTCTCAACTCAGAGGGGGTTCTCTCATGTCATTTGATATTTCTTTTGAAAACTGGTGGCTAGATTTGGTTTGTTTTGGGGGTTTTTAATAAAGTTGTTGGCCAAAAAGAGGAGGGACATACAGGGCTATGGATTCAAAATTCTGAAATTGAATGAAAAAAATGATCAGTCGATAGAACTTTCTAGAGGATAAAGACTAAGTGAGGCAATGAATCTGAGTTGTAACTTAAAATAAATTAGAGTGGTAAGAGGGAAGAGGAAACAAATAACTGCATCAGAGCATTACAAAAATGAATTCTGAATTAGCTAAGAAGAAACATACATAGTTTAAATTGCTTAAGCCGAGAGCATCAGAATATGAATTAAGGGCCTTTAACTCTCCAATTTAAATAGAAGACAGTGTAAATGGAATTAAAGAAACAAAGGAAATATGTACAATCAGGGAAGACAAAACTCATATCATAGCCATTAGAATATTTTCATAAACAGTTCAAAATGCTTCTGCATATGTATTCAATTTAGTCCCAGAAAGATTACAATAGAGTCCAGAACCACCAGAATTGTACCCTCACACTTTTGCCCACCTCTAATACACTCAGAACCTCTAACACTTATACAATTCGAGTTCCTTCAGTGTGCAACCGGTTACAATAATTGAAATGAAATGTTTTAGTTTCTACAATGATTACAAATGACAGTTTTCAGGAAAAAAATGTTTCATGGTCCCTACAGATTCCTCTGATGCTCCAACTCCTTTCTCTGCCACGTTCTCTTTGAAATTTCACTCATACTCTTTCAAATATAATTTCATTTATCCATATTCTCATTAAACATTTGGGAATAATATATTTGAAATAAAAATAATTCCCAAATATTTTATATCTTGGAGAATGATATTTGAACTCATACTTAAATCTTACCTCCGTAAAACRTTTTCACCATGAGGAGGAATTTATTTTATTGGAAATCCCATAATCATTATTGAAATGCATTCCTATAAAAAGGCCGCACATAAAAAATATGATAAATGCTTGCATTTATTATATYGGGCTTGGGAAAAAAGTGGTTTAAATCAAACTGATTTTACCTTTGACGTGCTCCACGTAAAAACATGTGTCCACCAAATAAACCACGGTAGTATTCCCTGATCCACCTTCACATAATTAACCTCCTCGTTACTTCAATGCATGATATGTATGCRCGCCCTCCATCCAACCTTTGACTTTTCTAAGTTATAAATTGAGATTCATGCCCATGATATGATTTGATGTGATTCCATAAATTAAATATTGGATTAAATATTAATATAAAAATATTTATATTAATAATAATCATTTTTTCCAATTTTTTAAGGACTTTGGGCATATGGGGATTTAACACATGACTTTTTGGATAGGATGAGGGTGCTTAATAGAATGAATATTTTTTATTTTCAACGAAAATATGAAAATAAGAGTAAAAATGAATGAAGTGATGGAACTAAAGGAATTAGATAAGCGTTAAGACTAGGTATAGGTTTGGGATATTTGTCAAATTTTTTTATTTATGGAGGACATGAATAATTTGGATGACTAGTTCAGCGAAGGATTTAGGTGATGGGAGCTTTGATGGAGTTGGTGAAAAAGTTTGAAATTTTGAGTGGAAAAATAACATAAGGACAAGATGCTTTGGGAAAAATTGATACAAATTAGCAGGTGATAACATATGGAATGCAACCYAGGGGAGTATCTGAGTTGAGAKACTTGGAACAAAGTGAGATCAGGAGTGTTGGAGCAAAAGATTTTGCTACAGAAATGAAGAAGCTTCGTAGCCAGATCAAAGGACAGTTGCAGAGTTCTAACCAAGAGTACAAGCTCAGAGATGATCAACATCRCAGGGAACCTCAATTTGAAGTAGGAGATCAGGTTCTGGCACATCTCAAGAAAGAAAGGCTCCCTATGGGAACATATAAAAAGTTAAAAATGAAGAATAAACACCTATGAGATTGAGTTTCCAAATGATGTGGGCATATCGCCCATATTCAACATTTTAGACCTGTATCCTTACAGGAAATATGACACAGAGGGATCAGAACATCAAGAGAAGATTCAGTGGGAGAAACAAATGCCTATAGAAGAAAATCCATATATGGAGAATATCGTTGATCAGAGGATTGGCAAAAAGACTAGGAACAAGACCTATTTTAAATATCTGGTCAAGTGGAAGGGACACCCAATAGAAGATTCTAGTTGGGAAAATGAAGTTGATATCTAGAAGCATGGAAAGTCGGTGCAGGAGCTCATGGATATAATTCCATGAATTTTTTTCAAGGGGAGTATGATGCAGGAGAATTGTTAGTGAACATGCAGAGTAGGACCACTCAATGCCTAGGAATATTTTTGGAATCTCAACGCTGGCAGTTACGAAGAATATTTTGAGGCATGCTTGAACTCAGCACCGGGAAATCTTTTGAAGCATGCTTGAACAATTGCGAGAGAAGTGGGAGTTTCCACTCCTTCTCTGGAATGTGACTGAACTAAGATAGTTGTTAGGTCAGGTTTTGGAGTAGACAAGTAGTTGGGGGGAACCGTAAGGACCCTCTAAGATAAATAGAGGTTTTGTATGCCCAAATGAGGCTGCTGCAAGTTAGTAGGAGATTTCTGAATTTTAGTTGTTGTTTTGATTATAGTTGTAGCCACTTTTACTTTTGAATGAAGATAACAGAGGAAAATCGACCCAATGCATGCTGTGAACATTGTGTGCAGTTCCCTATCATTGTGTTTTCATGAATGAATGAATTTCATTATGAGTAGATGGAACTATGCATATTAGTGTAAGTTTCAATTGTTTCTCTTCTATCGAATCGATGCAAGGTGTGCACACAGAATACAGGGAGTGTGTTGATGGGATTTGTTTTAGTTCCGAATCTTAGAAGAGATAGCACAAAACTTTCCCTTTGTAAGGACTAAAAAGTGACTGTAGCAAGGCGTGCACATGCATCCGCAAGAACTCAAACCTTGCGTAAAAATCTGTTGCAAGGTGTGCGTCGAGCAAAAGGAGAACACCAGGGGGGTGAGAAGAATTTATTTTCAAGAAATCCTTTGGATCTGAGTTATCGAAAATACCTAAAATGCAAGGATTATGCGCGAAGTTGAAACCTTCATGAAGGCCAAGCTCAAAGGGATATCACTTTCCAGAAATGTAGTCGAGGTCCGAGAGACAAAATCAGAGGAGGTTCAAAGGTTAAGACCTTTGAAGACTTAGAAAATACTCTAAGTTGGAAGAAATCATAAGCTCAGGAGAAGGAGCAACAGTGGTCATTGGATCAAAGYGCAAAGGGTCAACAACCATTTGATCGAAATGAGGTGCACAAGATTTAATGCCTCGCAAACAGAGGAGAGAGAACTCATCAAGGTTTGAGGCTTGAGATTTCCGAAGMCAGAAGAGTCGGAAAGCAGAAGTGAAATATCAGTCGTTCAATCATATGAAGTAGACTTGACCCATCAGATAATTCAAAGTGAACCTCAGGCATTGGATCGATCAAGTGAATCTGAGCCGTCAGATATCGTGAGTTCAGGAGGAAGCAAGTTTGAAACTTGAGATTCTCGAAGCACGAAGAGTTGAAGCGAATCTGGACCGTTAGATGTAGAAGTGTATGTGTCAATGGGTTGTGAGGTCTAGAGGAAGGAAAAGGTGAAGTGTTGAAACACTCGAGGCCCAAAGAGTCGAAGAGCCGATAGTCATCGTTCTGTAAGTGGAAACTTGTTAGCAGATTGCAAGCTCCAGGAAAATTGTAGTGGGGTTTTAGTTTGAGAACTGCTATTGTCAAATCCCGAAGACTCGAAGTGAATCTAGGCTGACAGATCTAGAGGAGACGTGGTGTGAATCCATGGACTTTGGGTAAAGTCCCAAAGTGATTCATAGCCATTGGATCTAAGAGAGACGTGGCATAAATCCATGTACTTTGGGTAAATACTTGAATCAATCCTTGATCGTTAGATCAAGAGGACACGCGTCAGTGAATCAAAACCTTCAGATAAAAGCCATTTGGAAAAGGGTGAAGTTTGAGATTTGAGATCTCAAAAGTTCGAAGACCCGAAGGAGATCTTGACCGTTGATCGAGAGGAGGGCCACTGGACCGTTGATTCAAGTTGAAAGGTCAAACACTTGAACTAAAGGCAGGGTCTTTCATTATGAGGACAA
>JASDQU011311827.1:22862-45311 GCA_032191745.1 Picea mariana
TTCTCAGGACCAAGTCCATAATCCTGTATTCCTTGTTCACTGGAGTTTGCAGGATACTCTTTTTTCATTGTTACAAATGGGATTTCTACAGTCTCATCCTCATTAGACTTTGATTTCTCTTTTTTCACTGTCATACCCTTCAAAACATTGACTTCCATTTCTTCCATGCTGGAAAATTCAGGACTGTCATCATCCTCAATTACAATTGGTTGGGGGTCTTTTAATGATGGCTTGAACATAGCCTTGAAGTTCAGCCTCAATTGATTTGTAATTCTAGTTTTTTTTTTTTGGATTGCTTGGAACTTCAATGTTTTTCTCACCCTTCTTCTTTCTATATTTTCTAGATGCAGGGGGTGTTTTAGGTAAGGCTTCTATAGGAATAGACTTTCCCTTTACCATTTCCTTACTACATGAACCAGGTCCAATTTTCCCCCTCATTCGAGTCATAGGTTTATCAGGTTGTTGCTCAATGGGGTTTTGCTTCTCCTCCTTTGAGTGGTTGGATGAAAAAGACCTCTGTGGTGTTTCCAGTGCAGGTGGGTGCATGTTGGTAGCTTTGCCACTATTGTTTCCCTTCCCCTTTTTCATAGAAGACCTCAATTGCATGTGAGGGGAATCCTACATGGGGGTTTCTGGCTTGTTTGATTTCGAGGGAGTGTTTCTTGTTTTAGGGCCTTTCCCCTTATTTGATGCGGGTTAGACAGGCTTCATCGAGATCCTGGACTCTAGAGAAACCTTGACCTCCATCTTATCTTCACTAGCATCACCTTATTTCTATGAATCAGACACCTTCTCTTACTCTTTCAATCCCAAAGACTTCAAGAAATAATCCCAAGGCATTTCAAGTTCCTCGAGAACGAAAGTAACCAACAATTTAATCAATCCCTGATGGTACATGATTCTATGAGCAAATTCAGGGTGACCTTGAACCCTCCTGGCCATTTTGGTTAGGCTCTTAAGCAAGTAATATGGAAAATTAATCTATTTGTCTCCACTTAGATGCATAAGGAAACAAAGGTGATAACAATGTACAATGTTGAATCGACCATGACCTGTGATATACCTCTGCACTACTGTTAGGGCTCTTTTTTAATCTTCCTTTATCCATGACACATGGATTCCTTGGCTCCAGTCACGGTCTTGGTGCTCAGGAACCAAGAATTTGTTGCAGAGGTCAGGAGGCAACTTGCCTTTCTTAAACCATGTTTCCCCACGGACAGGGAGAGCGCAGGCTGCTCCAATGAAGTGTTCTGTAAAATGAATTTAGGTATCCCCAAGCAGGGTCTGGAATCCATCAAACGTCTGCACGAACATCATATACAAGCATGTGTGGTGTCCTTCAAATGCGCACATGAAATCATACCACTTGGCCTTTATGAAAAATGTCTTTGATTTTGGGTATAGCTTCAAACAACTCCAGTCCTTGTGGCTCGGTCATGTTCAACTGTCATCATTCTTGAGGAGGAACCATGGTGGACAGAGTAGCTTTGATGTCGATGATTTATTCATATTGAAACCGATACATGTGTGTTGTTAACCCTTCGTTCAAGTTGTAGTGGCCATGATGAACTAGTACAGTTCTCATGATCATAATTTATGTTGTGTTATGATGGAATTACATGTAATATGGTGTGGAGGTGCTTGTTTATGATCATGCACATATGCAGGCTCCATTCGAATAGTTCAAACATTTAAAATAACAAATTAAATTATAAAATAATTTCAAAATTAGCGCGCCAATCCTCATTTGCAAGAATATCTTGGTTCTTGCAATCAACTATGTTCTGGATATAAAACATTGTCAAACCTGCTATGAGCTCAACCAATGGAAAATTTTATGACAAGTACTTCAAATCCAAACCATGACATGTAATTACCCTTCAAGAAAACAAAAAGATAGTGMAAAAAATCAATCAAGAGAGGTAATGATAAAAAACTGAGTCATTTAGTAATGGGGAACCAACTTAACCAAGAGAAAAGGAATGATTTTTTATGAAGGTATAGGGAAATGAGAGAGGAGGGGTAGGGGTGCAGACTTAGGTCTCAATAGTAGACAATTTGGACACATTGAGGGGGGGTATGAATATCGTCCCTTGGTAAGTTAGTACTCATTATTTGTTTTTGTGTTGATTTTATTCGTAGAACTTTCTATCCTTTTAATATTTGTTACATACACTAATATTATTTGATTGTTTGTAATTATAAAGAAAGGGCATCCTTTTTGGTACTTTTTTGTTTACTTCTTTGTTACAATATATTCTACCCCTATTATTTATAATGATTCCTTTTTTGTTACATTATGTTCTACCTCTATGTAACATACCCAGCCACCCCCAGGTCGGGCACACCACTTCAAGCCCACTTATGGACTTCTTTCAACTTATGATTTAACTTTTAATTAATAAATATGCATGAAGTATTCACATGCATAGATTAATATTCATGCTACAACATAAAATAAATGAACCATATGTCATACACATCAATAACCAACAAGCATGCATACTATGGATAGGAAATTCATAGACAAATAAATACACAGCGGAATAAATAGACAAGTAAATAAAACCATAACATAGAGCACTTATATTTAATGAAACGAATAACCAACTGGCTGTAGACCAAGGATGTTCCACCCAACCGCAGACACTGGTGTTCCAAATCTCAACAGCAATGTCACCCCCGAGTCAGGGATATGAATCCACAAAGGTGGTTCCAGAGTGTCACTCAGCTTCCCAAACCAGTCAACACTCAACATCTTATAATCTTTTCCTCACCCAAAACAATCCAAAGTACACCATCTCGCTTCTACCCAGCCTGCACAACCCAAGAGAATGGACCCCCTTCTCTACCATGCAGTCCCTCAGGTTGTCCATCTCCTTCTAGGGCTCCAGTGCAGCTGGTCTAGAATCTCCATGTTGGGACTCTCGGGATTCACATCTGTGAGAAAAACTGAACACGGGTCAAAGCATCTCAGAGATGCAGGCCTTAATTCATGGTTGGAATACACCAACAATCTTTACAACCAACAAAACCATGGCTCCTCTTCAACAATTCATTTTCCCTTCCCAAGCCAAACATGAATGAGGAAAGACGAGTGAGTGAAAGAATGAGTGGAGAGAGAACCGGGTGAGAGCTGTGAAGAATGAAAAAACTTCAGTGAGTGGGTGAGTGAATGAGTGAAGAAGAAGCAATCCCCACAACAGACCAAAGATGGGTTTATGTAATTCTTGGAATTAAGGAACCACTTGGCCTTCCCCCCAAGAAGCTCATGTAACTGTTATTCTCCATTAAAAAAAAAATGGATAAATAAATACTTAGCCCCTCAAGCCCCCTCTCTTATGGAATCATATCCCCCTATAACTCTTGTAGGTGTTCATCTAGAATCCAGGGATGTATTCATTATTAATAATGATCAAACATTACATTTCCTAGGCACACTTGCCTCTTTCAATTGTTTGGGCACTCTGAGCTTTCATGGATTAACAAAATGCATTATTTAATACGGGGCTCAAAACCAAGGATGTTACACTCTATCTCTTTGAAAACAACATAAAACAAGTCATATATGATCTTAGAAATTACATCAGGTAAGTAAAGATTTCTATGAAAAATATTCGTTGCAAAACTTGTTGACATGTGTTTTACTTGCAATGTATATACTTAAAATTGTGATTTTCTTGCATCATGTGTAGGTGGTTGTCATATAAATAAGTTCATAAAGAATATATAAAGTATTGGAGGAGAGAAATTCCTCTCCTAATGTGTGAAATGAAAAAGTACCTACCTCCGACATTTTTCAATGCATAAGAACACTACCTCATACACCAAGTTGAGGATATTGAAATGTGTGGACTTGTACACACAAGGTCAATGTGGATAGTGAAGAGGCATTTGAAATCATTGAAGGACTTTGTTAGACAAAGAGCACATCTTGAGGGTTCTGTGGTGGAGGGATATATGGTATATTGATCCTTGGTGTATATTAGTCGGTATCTTCCTAAATTAGCAGTAGATATGAATGTGCCTCTCATTTGGGATGTCAACTCCATCAACAAATTCGAAGGGGAGGTGTTGTTAGGGAAAGTCAGAATGAGGAAAGTGAAAGGTAATTAGACAATACTTTTGTTTATTCATTTTTATCTATATTGTACCTATTTAATTTTTATTCTTCCATTAATTATTAATCTTTTCCATGGTACCTCATTATTGATGAATTGTTTTTTTCATATAGTTGGTCGAGAGTGGGATGCACTACATTTATACATCATAAACAATAATGATTTGATGAATGTATGGATAGAACGATGTATGCAATTTTAGGTAGGTTATCATGGGAAGGGGTGGCTACATTGGTTAAAGAGGCTTATTGTAATCAAGATACCAATCTTACACAAAGGGAAATTGATTTAGCATATGGTTTAAATGATAATCGGGAAAACATATTCACCCACTTTTATTTATTTATTTTTCATTATATTAATGTATGTGCTATGTTATTTTCTTAAAACATTTATTAAGTCTAAATATGTTAATTAATTGACAATACATTTTTTACGTGTTGGGCATATTGCAGTTGAAACACCACAAGGCTATGTGGTGCAGTGGCCGTAAATTTCATATCAAAAAGTTGGATGACAAGAAGAAAACTTTTGATTGTGACATAACTGCAATATTTCAAGTCACTAATGTTTCCTCTAGAAGTGATAGGCATCTAGAGGTATCTGAAATAATATATTATGGGTATTTGAATGATATACTTGAATGTGACTTTAGATCCTTTAAATTAATCATGTTCGAGGTCAAATGGTACATGTTGCAAATGAATGAACACGATCCTAAAAGAATTGTTATTGAGCATGCTAATGGTTTTACCATGGTTAATACAAGGACGGTTGAGCCAGGTATTGAGATTTATGTTCATCCAATCCAATGTGAGCAGGTCTTTTACTCAGATGTTTCAGGTAAAGAAGGATAGTCATATGTTGTTTGATATGATCCAAGAGGAAGGATTCTAAAGTATAATGTAGCAGAAGAAGATGACATTGAAGAAGAAGATGATGTAGAGGAGCAGGTAAATGTGTTAGACGAAGAAGACAAAGAAGTTGATCTAGATGTATATGGAAATTTTCTCAATGATTATATCGATGATGAAATTATCAATAAATGACATCGATGATGATGTTTCTATGCCCATTCCTTTCAATGTCGATTATGAACCGGATGATACAGATTTGGAGTCGAATGAAGAAGAATATCAATGATATTGAATTGTCGAAATGTAGGTCACGGTATGTGATTATATATTTTCTATGATTGATTTATTTTTAAGTATTTTCTTATATGGATTAATCATGTGTTGTTAATTTTTATGTCATATTCTTATATGTATCATTAGTTGGTTAGAAGTCATTGATCTTGAATTTTCTCATGACCCACCAATCTATAACCTTCTAACCCATTTTGAGCACGCGTTGATTGATTTTAACTATCAATAAATATTGATAATCTACCACAACTTTTTAACCCTCCACCAAGTAACCTTGGTAAATTTGTAACCCTCCACTCTCATCCACCATAGGAACCATGTGCATGCTCCAAAACCACTATCGAGGACCTAAATGGAATGTTTGAGATTCAAGTATCATATGACAACCATTATAAAGTTTAACACAAAATATTTTTTGGTGGACATGGTTTAGGGTCAGAGGTTAGGAGTTAGAGGGTTTAGGGGTTAGGGGATTTGGTGGCTAAGGGTTAGGATTTAGGGGGTTTAGGGGTTAGGGGATTTAGTTTCTAAGGGGTTAGGGGCTTTAGTTTCTAAGGGGTTAGCGGGGTTTAGGGGTTATATATAACTATATAAAACATATTATTTATGAATTTAAATATAAATTAAAATACAAAGAAATAATAAATAATAAATAAAACAAATATTAAATAAATAAATAAAACAATATGGCGCTAAACCCCCAACCAAATAAACCCACTCCAAACCCAGTGACAAATGCATTGATCTACACAGCCGACAAGTAAGGCGAGTGCATAGAGGATCAACCCATTGATATTTACATTGGATCGACCCCCCCTTCTAGTACAAAGAGTGCACAAAGGAGAAACCCGCTGACATTTGCATTGGATTGATCCTACCTGCTAGTAAGGAGAGTGCACAAAGGAGTAGACCCATACAAGGACAAACCGAACCCACCTGTGTGTCCAAGGAGGGATCGACCCCATAATGTCTTCGGTATGTAGCCTTGTTGTTGATGTAAATAGAGAATGTAGATCTTGTACATGTTTGTTGAATATGAAATGGTTTACAATGGCTCTATTTGAGTTCCATTAACTTCAAGTTTTCCCTATCATTCACTGCTTACTTTAGGTTAGATACCATGTATACTCCATTTTTTTTCCATATTTGTGTACACACAACAGAGAACAAACAAGGTTTGAAATGAAAATTCAATAGACACGATCGAACAAAAAATATAAATCAAAGATTAACAGTCTCAGTTTATTTCGGCCAGTGAAAGTGCATGTCTGAAAAAAATTGGTCGAAGGCCTAAATTATAAACCATTTTATTAACAGTTGATAATGTTTCATAACCTTATTCATTTTTGTATGTAGGGGTGGTATTATAAAACCACTTTATCTCACCCCCAAAATGCAGGAATGGATGACAAGTTGCACAGTGATGTAAGCCAATTAAAAAAGTCATTGCATTGGTGTAATTCAAAGGATTTAAAAAATAATAATATTAAGCCCCAAAGTTAAATGCACACTGTAAACATTGTTACTAGTACAGATGACTCTAGTAAAAATAGTCAAATTCTCCTTCAATAAATAAGTTTTTGTAGTGTTCTCATTTCCTTATTTCAAATCTGTTCTTATTGTTTAAAACAAGGATAGATGGAGAAAGGTAGTCAGTGTGGTCAACAATCAATGTCTGATGAAAAAGTCCTAATTGACCGTGATTGTGAAATTTTTTAAACCATTATGTCACATTTTGATTCTTATGAGTTAATAAAGTTAGCTTGTGATATATTTAGAGATTTGCATGATTATTTGCATATCTAGGAGTTGAACTTGGATAAATTCATAATTCCCCAAACCTATTATTTTCCCTAGTTTGTCTCATAGTGTGCAAAGAACTATATTTCTGACAAATGGGTTGTGGTATTTGAAAATGGGTCCATTATATTATATATCAATGCCAAGTCTATCACAAAAATGATATCTCTTATTGAAAACCTTAAATCTAAGACTTGGAATCAACTAAAGGATTTGGGTGTCAATGATCATACTTCTCTAATTATAGATGCTACAAAGGTATTAACAAAGAATAATTTGGTTCAACAACCTCAAAATAAATGTAGTTCAATTCAAAGAAGTATTGAAACCTTCATGAAAATACACAAGGAATTAGTTGAAATGGGACTACCTTCATGTTGGGATAAAAATGGAAATTTTATTTAGTAGGAAGCATATAAAGATATGCTAATAAAATCAAGGGATGATATAACTAAATTTCAAGATATGGATGGTGTTTTGAAAGGTCAAACTATTGTCTGCAAGTTAATAGATGATTTTCATTTATTATGGAAAATCAAAACTTTATTTCGTGTTATTTCATCATGTGATAGATATACAGAGCTTGATATAGCTTCCAGAAAAATGGTTAAATCCTGAAGAAAAAATGCCTAGAACTAGACAAACTCATACCTTGTTAAGAAATTGTGCCAAATGTATTGTGTTCTATACTCTATTTTATACATGCATGTACTTTGTTCTATACTTTGTTCTATACATGCGTATACTATGTTATATAAGGGAAATGCAAACAATGACTTGGTTTTAAAAAAAAAATATTTAGTTGTTGGGTATTTCATCATCACTTGTCCTTCTTGGCTTCATGGTTCATAATTATAATGACGTACAAAGAATCTACAAAATAAAGAATGACAATTTTATGGAATAAAGAATGACATATTAGTATGTTGATGGAATAAAGATTGACATTTTATTTCTTTGATGAAAATATGGTATATATGAGCTTTTTCAGCAGAGGTATGTCTTTAGACAAATTATGCACATATGAATGGTGTTCATAAGAAAATGAATGCAAATGGATATTGATACATTGTGTAAGATGGATTTTGACACCATAACTTCAACCAACCTCAATTATTGATTTTTATAATTGAATTAACTTTTTTTTTGTTGATATATGTAGTTGCCGATAACTAATGTTGACAATGTGGGAAACGTTGATGAATTGTTTGAATCCATGGACCTGAGGGAGACAATTAAAAAGGCCGTCAAAAAATCAAACAAGGAACTTATTGCATTGGGTAGGTGTGAACCAACGTAGGAGAACAAAAAAATATGCATATTTTTTTATGGAAGATATACAATGATTTGGAGTAAGCGCCGTCTTTTAAAAAGGTTGTTTATCACATATATACTATTTTTTGTTTCCTTTTTATGGATTAATGTTATATGTTTTGAATGTACAAAACCGCATATCTACACAGACATTCTTTCTTTCATTTACTTTTAAATTTTGTTTTGCTACTTTTTATGCATGAATTGTACTATGCCACTTTCAATTATTTTCTAGTAGATATATTGGGTATATGGAACTGAGAGTGGTACAAGGTGGTGGGGGGGAAGGAGCTTCCACCTTCAAGTGGTTGTCCATGTTCAGTAGAGAATAAATTGTTCTCAAAACCAAGAGAAGTTCATTCAAGTATTCCACTTTAGTCTTTCTAGAGTCTCGTACATGTTGATATTTTGTTTATTTATTTAATTATTATTTAGTCATATAACATTTTATTCTCTGATGATTTTGGTAGGTCTTCGCAATGGAAATGCAACTAAAAACTAATCTATGTGTGATGTGGTTGCAAAATCTCTTGCCTCATCGAGCTCATGGGCACATGTGTTTAGTACTCATTTTTCCACTTTAGTTAGTGTCTTTGCACGTTGCCAAAGATTCATGTATATTTCAACCCTTTACTAAATTCTAGGCACAAATCACCCTAGAATACAGTCTTTAGTATTTACAACAAATCCATAGTCATGTAACTTGTAACTTGTAAATTACTAACACCATACATGCATTTTTCTTCCTAGGGGGTGCATTTTTCATCATGCCCTATTTTCATGCATGKTTTTGCATTTACAAGGCAACTTTTAGCCTTTATGAACAATAGAGGGTTTTAGGTTTCAAAATGAACAACTAAAGTATGAATATATGTAAAATGATAAAATCCAAACTCCACAATTTGAACCACTAAATTTGGAGGTCATATGAGTCTTAGGCGTGCATTTTACAGTAAGATGGTTTTACCCTCCATTTTACAAAATGTCTTGAATCTTTGTTCATGATAGAAGTCCCTAGTTATTTTAAAATACACTCCAAAATAAATATATATATTTAGAATGTTATAAACTTCACCCCAAATCTTAGATCATGAAAATTTGATCTCTATAAAAGCATGGACATGCATTTCCATTAGGTCACTTTCTATTGTTTTGGTCTCTCAATTTACAAGGTAGATTTTTCCTCTTTTACACAGCAACCACGTTTATGTTTGCAAATGAAATTATAAATATGTAGACACATGTAAAATTATCTAAGGAAACCTCATAAACTTGAATAACTAAAATTACAAGTGTGTTAAGACTTGGGCGTGCATTTTTTTGAAGCCTAGCGTGCATTTTGCACAAATGCAGAAATTATAGTTTAAAAGAAGAACATGTATTTTTCTCATTCAAGTATTCCACTTTAGTCTTTCTAGAGTCTTGTACATGTTGATATGTATATTTATTTATTTAATTATTATTCAGTCATAAACTTTTATTCTTTGGTGATTTTTGCAAATATTTACAATGGAAATGCAACTAACAACTACCCTCTGTGTGATGTGGTTGTACAAGCTCTTGCCTCATTGAGCTCATGGACGCGGGTATTTAGTACTCATTTTGTCATTTTAGTTTCCATGTACATAGTTTCCAAAGATTCATGTATATTTCAACCCTTTACTACTTGTAACTTGTAAATTACCAACACCATACATGGATTTTTATTCCTAGGGCATGCATTTTTCATTATGCCCTATTATCATGCATTTTAATGTTTTTTTTACCTTTATGAATTTTTTGCATTACAAGGCAACTTTTAGCCTTTATGCACAACAGAGGAGTTTTGGTTTCAAAACGCATAACTAAAGTATGAATAGATGTAAAATGATGAAATCCAAACTCACAATTTGAACCAATAAATTCTGAGGTCATGTCAGTCTTAGGTGTGCATTTTATAGTGAGATGGTTTTACCCTCCAATTTACAAAAAATATTGAATCTTGGTTCAAGGTAGAAGTCCTTAGTCATTTTAAAATTCACTTTGGATGATATATATAGACTTAGAATGTTATTAATTTCACCCCAAAACTTAGATCACTAAATTTGGAGCTATATATAAGTATGGGCGTGCATTTTCATTAGGTCATTTTCTATTGTTTTGGTCTCTCAATTTACAAGGTAGATTTTGCTTCTTTTACATAGTAGCCACTTTTGTGTTTGCAAATGCAAAAATAAATATATATAAAGGTGTAAAATTATCTAAGACACCCTCAAAAACTTGAACCATTGAAATTGCAGGTGTGTTAAGGAATTTTTTAACCTTTATGCATAGTAGAGGGATTTTGGTTTGAAAATGCACAACTAAAGGTATGAAAAGCTGTAAAATGATAAAATACAATCTCCACAAATTTAAACACTCAATTTGGAGGTCATATGAGTCATATGCATGCATTTTCTAGTAATATAGTTTTACCCTCCATTTTACAAAAAATTTTGAATTTGAGTTCTAGGTAGAAGTCCTTTTTCATTTGAAAATGCACTACAGATGATATAGATAGATTCAAATTGTTATTAACTTCACCCAGAAACTTAGAACACTACATTTGGAGACATATAGAAGCACGAGTGTGTGTTTCCATTAGGGAACTTTTTATTGTTTTGGTGTCTCAATTTACAAGGTAGATTTTGCCTCTTTTACAAAGAAACCACTTTTATGTTTGCAAATGAAAAAATATGTAGATAGGTGTAAAATTATCTAAGAAACCCTCAACAACTTGAATCACCCAAATTGGAGGTGTTTTAATACTTGAGCGTGCATTTTTTAGAAGGCCATAAATTACAATTTAAAAGTAAAACATGTATTTCTTAAGTGTGAGTGTGCATTTTTATATGTTGAGGCTCTAACAAGCTTGAATTAGCAACAATATAAACCATAATCCTAATCAACTATACCATAATATATCGAGAACATTTTCATTTAAATTTGGATCAACCTCTTCGACTTCTTAATCTAACACATCTATCTTCTCCCTATGTCCAATGCATCATAAGCATGGCTTTCAGTGTTCAACATCAATTTCAATTTTTTTAGAGTTTATTATCCAGGCACCGGACCTCCAATGCCCAGGTTCATCATCAAATCAACGTCGATATTCTGATGGAATATTTCTTCCTATCTATCTCAATTGTGATGGAATTCGATCTCTCAAGTGTAACCACTCCAAAGAAATTTTCCCACCCTAGCATCACCGATCCAACAGACATTTCCTTCCCTAACATTTTTTATCTGACGTACATTGCCCGCACTAGTGTTTCTCCTTCGACGAATTTACCATGCCATATCATTGGACCGATGATGGACTATTCCCTCTAGAACATCGCCCCTCCAATGGAGGTGGTCGACCATGAGGTCGCAATTTCGATGGCACCCACGTCGACTTTTCAACGGTATTTACGCACGCCAATGTCATAGTAACAACTGAGGCCTTTAGTAACGCGACGATGACTTGGTTGATGATATTTTCCTATAAAATACCATGTGGCATCCCAATGCATCAAATTAATGACAACTCTATGATTGTCATAATTGGGATGATTCGTTGCGATGAAAGTCTGTTTTACTAATTTTTTCCACAGTTTCCACATGGTAGTTTTGTACGTCGAACATTCGATAGATGGATAGGGTCATTGATAGTGTGATGAAATTCCTTCAACATACTTATGGAATTGGATTCATCAGAATAAAGACATGCATTCATCAGAAGGGCATCGAAACATCATTGGAAAAATAGCCAAATGTACTAGTGATATATTATGTGTTCCAATTATTTCCTACAACCTTCCATCACTGTATTAATCATGCATTCAGATGAAGGTAAAACCGTAGAGTTTTCACCTTACCAAGTTGTAATCAAGGATTTAAAATATCATAAGCATGTCTTTGCAACTGGAATTGTTGATGATATTACTAGATTGTAAAAGTTTGACAACTTTGGGTCATCATCTTTTCCATCGGTTTTTGTTGCTCATAACAATGACTTGAGAAAAATTTGGCATGAACAGATTGGTCATCTAAACTATCGCTCATTGAAAAAACTATGTAATCACACATGGTGATTGGTCTTCCTCTTATTTCTTTCAGAGATGGTGTTTTTGTTGGCTTTGTTATCGACAAACATCATCGAGACAATTTTGACAAATGTTCCTCTTAGCACGCCTCATCCCCTTTGCAGCTTGTTTACAGTGATTTATATGGTTTGATTTCCTCTCCTTCTTTCTTGAGGTGCATGAATTTGTTAAATTTCATTAATGACTTATCCAAACACACTTTGGTTTACATGAACCTGCACCAACACCATCACTTCCTAGATGGCTCCGTTCAACTCGAGAAGCAGTTGGTGATCTTGTTGGTGATCCTTCATATCACCACTGGACTCGTTCACAGTTCTAGAAAANTTAGATGGCACCCACGTCGACTTTTCAACGGTATTTACGCACGCCAATGTCATAGTAACAACTGAGGCCTTTAGTAACGCGACGATGACTTGGTTGATGATATTTTCCTATAAAATACCATGTGGCATCCCAATGCATCAAATTAATGACAACTCTATGATTGTCATAATTGGGACGATTCGTTGCGATGAAAGTCTGTTTTACTAATTTTTTCCACAGTTTCCACATGGTAGTTTTGTACGTCGAACATTCGATAGATGGATAGGGTCATTGATAGTGTGATGAAATTCCTTCAACATACTTATGGAATTGGATTCATCAAAATAAAGACATGCATTCATCAGAAGGGCATCGAAACATCATTGGAAAAATAGCCAAATGTACTAGTGATATATTATGTGTTCCAATTATTTCCTACAACCTTCCATCACTGTATTAATCATGCATTCAGATGAAGGTAAAACTGTAGAGTTTTCACCTTACCAAGTTGTAATCAAGGATTTAAAATATCATAAGCATGTCTTTGCAACTAGAATTGTTGATGATATTACTAGATTGTAAAAGTTTGACAACTTTGGGTCATCATCTTTTCCATCGGTTTTTGTTGCTCATAACAATGACTTGAGAAAAATTTGGCATGAACAGATTGGTCATCTAAAGTATCGCTCATTGCAAAAACTATGTAATCACACATGGTGATTGGTCTTCCTATTATTTCTTTCAGAGATGGTGTTTTTGTTGGCTTTGTTATCGACAAACATCATCGAGACAATTTTGAAAAATGTTCCTCTTAGCACGCCTCATCCCCTTTGCAGCTTGTTTACAGTGATTTATATGGTTTGATTTCCTCTCCTTCTTTCTCGAGGTGCATGAATTTGTTAAATTTCATTAATGACTTATCCAAACACACTTTGGTTTACATGAACCTGCACCAACACCATCACTTCCTAGATGGTTCCGTTCAACTCGAGAAGCAGTTGGTGATCTTGTTGGTGATCCTTCATATCACCACTGGACTCGTTCACAGTTCTAGAAAAACCTCTTCTCTTTTGGATCAAGTTTCAGAGACTTGTGATCCAAACACATGTATAAGCTTCAGTTCATCTAGATTTGGACACAACAATGAATGAATAGTATTTCTCTATAATGGCAAACAATACTTGGGATCTTGTACCTCTTCCAAAAGGAATAAAACTTGTCATATGTAAATGGGTGTACAAAACTAAGTATGCATTAGATGGAAGTGTTGAAAGAAACAAGTCCTGGTTAGTTTCCTAAAGGGTTCTCTCAAGTTTAAGGCATTAACTATAATGAAACATTTTCCCCCGTAGCCAAAATGAATTCCATATGCCTTGTTCTATCCCTCGTTGTCTCACATAAATGGGAGGTTCATTAGATGGATGTTAAATCCACCTTCTTGCATGGGGATTTACAAGAAGAAATATTTATGGAACAACCTCCTGGCTATGTCCAAAATGACTCAAACCTTATTTGTCTCCTTAAGAAATCTCTTTATGGTCTTAAGCAAGCTCTGCAAGCTTGGTATGCCAAAATGGACATCTTTCTTCTTAACACCAGATTTTCTAGATGTCATTCTGGCTCTAATGTCTATACCAAGAAAGTAGGAATCCATCTCATAATACTTTATCTTTATGTTGATGACCTTATCCTCACTGGTAGTGACCCTAAACTTTTAACCCATGTGAAATATAGCCTTAAAAGGAAATTTGAAATGATATACTTAGGCTATTTGCATTATTTCCTTGGCCTCCAAGCATTGCAAACCAAGGAAGAAATCTTGCAATCCCAGTATAATTGTGTTTGTGACCTTATTCACCACATTCACATGGATGATTCTAAGCCAAACCCTTCTCCCTTTCAGTCTAGAGCCAAACTTGTTTCCACTTGTACTTCTTCTGAAGTTGATGCCACCTTATGTTGTCAGTTAGTTTGTAGTCTCTTATATTTGACTCATGCATATCTTGATATTTCCTTTGTTGTTGGCATTGTTTCCCGATATATGAAAATACCCCATGAAAGTCATTGGAAAGAAGTTAAAAGGATACTTTGGTATGTCTAGGGTACATTTCAGTTTGGAGTACATTATAGTTCAGGGGGGACTCCTTTTTTGGTTGGTTTCATTGATTCATATTGAGTCAATGACCCTAATGATCAACAGTATATTATAGGTTGTGTTTTCATCCTTTGTTCTAGACCTATCATTTGGGCATGTAAGAATAATAGGCTATTTCCCTTTCTTAAGTAGAAGCAGACTACCAAACAACAGTTAATGCAAGTCAAGAATCTTTATGGATTCGATAGATCCTTTTAGAGTTTGGATTCCAGCAACAACATTCGACCACCCTCTCGTGCGACAATTAGAGTGCCATCAAGCTTGCCAAAGATCTAGTTCAACATCAACACAACAAACACATCGATCTACACATGCACTTCATCAAAAATATCATTCTTGATTGATTTATTGAAGTGCTCTTTTCCCTATCGAAGATCAAGTTGTATACATTTTCACAAAGTCTCTTATAGAATCAAAGTTTTCAAAACTTCGATATATGTTAGGAGTTTAGGAAGTTGTTATTAAGGAGAGATAGGCTTTAATGCCTCCTTCCTTCTCCTATTGTGTTGCCTTTATAAATCCTTCAATTATATCCCAAGTTGTTCTTAAGAGGTGATGTTAGGATATTTAGACACTTAGGAGTTAGTCAAGATCAACTTGGTCTAATGCGTCGTTAGGTAAAAGTGTATTTCTTAGTGTGTCTCTTTAGTATGCATTAGTATGAATTTATAGTTAGGTAATCTGATGGTCATGATATGTTCCCGACATAGAGTGATCTAATGGCTCATATTCTCCTTGATCTTAAAATCTACATTAATCCATGGCTTGACTCTCGATCGGTCCATGATCACTATTTAAATATCATGGAGGGTCATTTTTCATTGATCGATTGTGAGAAACTCTATGTAGTGTATTTTCTTTTACATTAATAAATTATTGCGAATGGCCACATTGGTTGTAACTATGGATGTTTCTCCACAAGGGTTTTACCACGTAAAAACATTGGTGTGTTGATCTTTGATCTAGTTGTGTGACCGGTTATTCAAGGTGTTCTTCCTCTGTTGGAATACCTTTGTTGTCGAATACCACTGACTTTCTCTACAACGTCATCAATATTTCCAACTTACAATCTTGCTACAACCTTCTTCAGCAGCAACAAGTGCAAAGGGAATCACTTCCACACCATGCTTCCAGATTGGAACTGTTATCCCCAAATCCTAAGGATAACTAAGAAGATGATGTCTCGAGGCCATCAAGTTGTAGACATGGAGTACCGAGAGACAACTTGACCAACAGTGTCCACTTGCACAGACAGAGGCCCACCTCACCACCATAGTTCTAGGTTCATCATGATGGTATCCACCACATCAGTTGGCTTCTGGAAGACATTAGTTATTTCTCCATGAGGTACAGGGCACGTATCATGGTGAGTTTCATTTCAATATTTAAGGCATTTCAGTTTGTTGCATCTATAATTATTTTTTATTATGTAACATTTTCTTAGACATTAATCTCTTTTCCATGTTTACTCTGGTGGTCGACATTGCACCTTAGTAAGTGGATCACCCTTAGGCATAGGTTTTCTACTAGGAGGTCCTCTTGATGAGTCATTGTGCCATTCCTGACCATAATTTTCACTTCCCACACTTCATCCCCTCATCTCCTTACCTTTTGGGATTTTTGAGTGTATTGACCCAACAAGGGATTGTCCCTCATTTCATGGGAAGAAGGGGTTGAAGGCCCACAGGCTCGTAGCTGGAAAAAGATAAAATCCAATCATAAACCTTCTAGATGCTCGTCCAAGGATCATGAGGATAATGAAATGTCTCTCATAAGAAACTGATGGAACCCGTAAAAAAATGACTAACACAAAATTCCAACCAAGGTGGAGCATGTGTGGGAATTGTTTTTCATGCTTAGGTAGAAGCCCCACCTTGGCTTCAACCTGGAAACATCTTAAAAAGAATAAAAGGCAATAAATGGGCTTGGAAAAAGGTTGCACTGAAAACGAAGGTGCAACACACCCTCTACAAAGGAACCCATAAATCAGATACTACGGTCCCTTGTACGTCATGAACTCCATGCCCAAGAGTCTTTCCCCAATCCATGTCCCTTTTTCCACATGTCTTAGAGAGGGGGGCGCTTGGAAAACACTCCTAAACTTGAAGTACGATTCACCCGATAGGTTTCTTTGTCAACCCTCCCATACCTAAACTTGGAAAATTGCATAGGGTCTTTAAGCACTTGTTTATTTTGATGAGGTGGTTTGGATGTACTTTATTGGATGGCTCTTTTATTGATTTGATTTACTTATCATGATGAATTTGACTTGAGATCCTTGCAGGGCATATTCATTGTCTTTCCAGGACCTAGTTGGAGGACATATTTGGAAGAACAATCCTAGCTTGGTATTTCTTGGGGCTTGAATCCCATAGGTTGGATAGCATGGCCCATACATGACATGACAATGCTATCCTTTGGAGGCCTGAGGAGAGACCATGGAGGACCTAACCCAGCCCTTAGCCAACCCAATGATTTGCAGAGCGGGCCAAAACGTCACACTGGGAGGGCTTGATGTCATGTATGGGTTAGGGTTTTGGTGGTGATTAGGACACATGGCATGATTTTGAAGAACTACGCCTTGATCATGGAAGATAGGTTTAGCATGAGGACATGTGGCCTTTGGAGGCCTTATCCCATTCATCCTCAACCCAATGATTTGCTTCAAAGTGCCAAAATGTTGCCCTAGGAGGGTGGCATCTTACTTTTAGGGTTTCTTTCATGTACAAATTATGAATTAAATATTATTATTATGTAAAAGGGGAAAAGTAAGGATTGTTTACCCCTTACTTTGTGGTTTACCCTAAAATTAAGTGGACAGACACTTGTAGGAGGATTTGTGTAAATAAGAATCATTTCATTTCATGTTTATCATAGCTCTCACTTGAGAGAATACATTCTTGGCTGAAATTTACACCCTACTTGGGCATTTTTACATATCTATTTTGTCACTTGCTCTTGTAATGGTTTTGATTTGGCTAGTTGATGGATGGATAATGCACTGTCTTTAGTGGAGGTATATTTCTTGCTCTATGGTGGATTTTCTTGGTTAAAAATATATTTATCTTGTCAATGCTTGGACTAAGTAAGGAATCTTTGTTGCTATTGCTTATTTTCTTGGTTTCAAGGTTAGTTTGCTTAAACTTTTGGGGTGTATAAGTGCATGCAACCTCACTAATTCCATTATATTTGTCTTGAAATACTTTGTTGCATAAGGAATTCCTAGGAGGGGTAAAAGGGTTTACACCATCCTAGGGTTTTTCCTAGCTAGTTTAGCTTGCCTTGGGGAGTAAAAGGACTTACACCCACAAGGAAGTATCTCAATTAGCTCTTTAATTTTTGAAACTCTACAAACCAATAGTTAAAGGCACTAATCTTMTTTCATTGGAGAAATAAAATCATTGCATTGTGATACGTGAAAACACGAGATATTGTAATTGTCTAAGTTGGAAACTTTTCCTTATGCTTTAAGCTTGCTTGAGCCACTAGGGAATTTTGATTGGTTAAGGATATCTTGCTGATGTTAAAAACTTACGATACAACMATTAGGGCCGATGGAAACTCTTTTTTCCAAGCTTAATTTCTCACTCTTTTACCGCTAAAAATAGTTGGCAAGTTGCTATTGTTTATTTACTTGATATTGTTTATTGTTGGGAAAGTTGTTAGCTAGTTTCTTGGGGTAAAATTTGCTTCTATATAAAATATTTTCTACATCCATTTGGATGCTCTGAAAAATATCTGAAAACATATTTTTGCAGCCCCAAATCTCTATCAAAACTTGTGCTAAAGTATTGGAAATTTACCTATTGGTTCAGTGCTTCATTATCCAATAATTACTTGATAGTTTTGATGGTTATTTCTGCATTAAACGATTGGTTCCATTGCTGATATTTATATTTGTTTACTGTTGTAATTTAGGACAACAAGATTCAATTACTTTTCCCTTTGACATTAGGCTTGTATCTTGGTTATTTTTCTTGTCTCGGGCAAGTGTAACACTTTGGTCCATGTACCCAAGGCTTTGGCAACCATCCTCCATCCTCGAGATTTGTTATCAATCCACTCTCCAATTAATAACTTGACCTATAGGGGCATATATTCATTAAGTATCACTTTTCATCTTCTTTTCCCCCTGGGGTCACTTGGGACTCCCCCTTGTGTGGGATTCTTCCTTAACAGAAGTGAGGGAGGGTTTATCTGAGGTGTCGGTGGGTAATATCTCCCATTGTTATCACCATCCAGTGAATTGGGTCGGGATTTTTACAACCTAAAGTTCACACGATAAAATTTCCACACCGTTGTCGGGGAGGATTTTGAATCCTCTTTTGTTCCCTAATGACACTTTAGCAAGCTTCCTTCCCAATTCCWTTACCCTTAGCTGGCCTGGTGACTCCACTTGAAGGATGTTCCCCCTTCCACCCTTGATGAGATCTTCTTGAAGATCATTTGGTGACTCCACCTTCCAAGAACCCACCTTTCCTTATTTCCCCCTTTCTATCCTTTGATGAGCCTTGATCTCACCTAGTGACTCCATTGAGGTATTACCATAAATAATGGAACCATTGCCTCAAAGGAATTACCATGGAAATTCCATAAGGTGTACCCTTCTATTGATGTTCAGAATGTCCATGGGTATCTAAATCATTTCTCTACAGAGTGGAGGGCAAGTTTCCCTAAATTTAATGGTGATCCAGCTCTAGTAGTCACCCATGTCATGAATTATATGATGTATGCTTCAAGCTTAAATGTGTTACATGAAGACGTGATGATGAAAATTTTTGTATCTTCACTAGAATCAAGTCAAATGAGTTGTCTTGCACACTCGTGTAATCCGAAAATTATCCCATCTTATAGAAATCTCATTGAAAAATTTCTCAGGCATTATCGACCAGTTACCCAGAATTTGCAAGATACTATCAAAGATCTCAAAAATTTTATTTGCAGAGAAGTTTTTCTTATAGATGAGAATGAACAAAATCTTAAAATACAAATATATGAAGAAATTTACCAAGAATATCTCGATGATGTTTCTCATGTTGAAGATCTGGACGATACATTTAACTAAGACGAAGTGCTTATATATGTCCTCCCTTTTGATGAAGACATCTAGGCCAAGGTTCCTCCTACACATCAAGAAGAGAACATGATGATTTGTAATAATGATACTTTATTCCATGACTTTGGAAGTGACGAAGTATTAGATGAACCCTTGGATGCGACATGTCCTTTTGGAGAAAATCAAACAAAGCGCTTTGTATTAAGGATCAAGCCTCTTGTCATGAAGAGGCGATGAAGGAGCATGTCCATGAAGAGAAAGAATAATTTTGATGAGGCTCAACATGTTGAGGAACCTTGTGAGACATCGTTACATTTTCTCCCATTTGATGAAGTTAAGGTTGTCCAGCATTGATTTCCTCCTATACATGAAGTTGAAGAATTAACTAGTATCAATGATGAAGAATTCAAAGATCCAGTTGAATTCGCCCTAGGCCATGCTCTTCCTGCACACAAAGACTAAGAGATGGTCATTTTTAGCCACACTGATGGTCTTACAAAATAAACCTTGGATATGGTTGATAAGCATATAGAAACTTTCATACAGTCTGGGACATGCACATGGGATTTTGGTCGTTTCAGTTTTGGTAGAGACCCTATTTACGACATTAAGGTTAACTCTCAAGAAAAAGGGGTTGAGTTTTCATCTTTAGAAGATTGGGCTTCTTGCGTATATGATTCAGATGCTTGGTATCATGCTGATGATATGGTTACAGGTTTGTTCCTTCCATTCAACGATGACTTGTTGCAGCATTTTCAAGGCGATTTTCAGTCATCCCTTGGGAGTTGTGATGTAGATCCTTTTCGGGAGGAAGACTTGTTCTATGAGGACTTTCAGTGACCTTTATCTTCAATTTTAGATGAACATCAGGATGTGGCCATCCCAGAGGAATCAAAGGCTCATCTACAAAGATAAAGTATTTTCTTCTTGGGGATTTTTACAAGGATTGGTAGATGAAGATGCAACATTTCTCTTTCTCTAGACCTAAGCTTGTCCCTTAACTCATTTCTTATTCTAAGGGAAATCATGGGGTCTTCTTGGGATCTCTCATATCTTCTCAGTCTTCAGGAAGCAACGACCATGATGGGGATGAAGATGATACATCGTCTACATATGGTAGCCATATTCAAAGATGGATTCATCAAGATTGTGGCTATCCTTCCAGGCAATATTTCCACGATTATCGGGATTGTAGCTACTCTTTTCAGCAATATTTCCTCCCTCCCACCCATCTCCATGAGCTTCATTTCATGATTGATTATATGTCTATTTATCCTCATGATTATTATGTGCTCAACTTATCTTTGTCGTATTTCATGATTAAGCACAGGGGGAGATACCTTGATGAGATTATGAACAAATGGCTGCACTGGTTGTATGAATTCACCTGACATCACCTATCACCTAATATTCAGAGCCCAAGGGCCCATTTAAGTAGGTAGGTCATCTTGATTTCTTGCATTTGCATATTGATTTATCATGGTAGTTTAGTTGTATTTCATCTTTGATTTTCATTTTTCTCTACTTGCATTATTGATTTACATTCTTCTCTTTTCATCATATATATGAAAAATACAAAAAATTATTTTCTAGATTAGTTGTCATTTTTTGTTTTGATATATCTGAACAAAGGGTGATAGAACCACCCTCGATTTTACAGTTTTATGTTTCAATGTAGGCATAGGCACACCAAGAGATATTGTGGTTCTCACACACTCTACGACAAGTACATGTCCCCAAGTAGGAGCTAGATGTTATCCCCAACTCCTAGGGATAACTAAGGAGATAATGTCTCGAGGCCCTCATGTTGTAGACATGGCGTACCGAGAGACAATTTGACCAACAATGTCTAGTTGCCCAGACAAAGGCCCATATTGCCACCATAATTCTAGGTTCATCATGGTGGTATCCACCACATCAACTGGCTTCCGAAAGACATTGGGTCTTTCTCCATGAGATACAAGCCAGCTATCATGGTGAGTGTCATTTCAATATTTGAGGCATTTAAGTTTGTTGCATCTATAACTGCTTTTGATTATGTAATGTTTTCTTAGACATTATGCTCTTTGCCCTCTTTCACTTTGGTGGTTGACATTAATAATAATAATAATAATCTATTTTTAAGGTCACGGCCAAGCCAGCACACCAAATTGGTGTATGAGACCCCCTTGTTTGTGGGACAAGGGACCCCCCTCCACCCAGAGATTTGACTGGTAAAGTCTACGAAGGTATACATACCCTACCCCCCTCTGGATTTGAACCTGTGACCTCTTAAGAGGAAACACATGTTCTTAACCATTGCACCCTAGTAAGTGAGTTACCCTTAGGGATAGGTTTGCTACTGGGAGTTCCTCTTGATGAGTCATAATTCCATTCCCAACCATACTTGTCACTTTCCACACTCCATTGTTGGATCATGTTGTCATTGATGCCAATGGTT
>JASDQU011311828.1:6762-18956 GCA_032191745.1 Picea mariana
ACTCTCCTGTCCTTAGATTTAGATTCTCCCAAGACTTAGCCTTTGCTTTTGACTCCATAATACCCTAAGGCACTGATCTAGCTCTCCAACGTTGAGGTTGTTGTGCCAAAACAAAACTTTCAAAACTCTTAAAATTGAAACCCTAACTAACCCTAACGTCTAACTAACCCTAATTTGATGATGACGTCATGCCTAGTTTGAGCTTTTGGTTGATTAAAAACGTTGTGGCTTGGTCATCTAGCAATAGACATTGATGTGTTGATAATTTTCATTGGTTTATTTGCAAAACGTTGAGCTCTTTGTCTATAGAACTAACCCTAAAAAAGGGCTGACGTCACCTCTAGTAATCTTGACGCAACACCCTTATCTTGAATGAGCATTTAATGATATTTGATACATAGTGTTAATTCAAAGATTGATTATACACATTGAATACTATATCATTTCCAATGTTTATTGAGAAGTAATATTATAAGCCATAGTCATTTTTGCAATCATTGACTTCGTAAAAAATTACTGCTATTTATGCTCATGTATATTAAATGTTGATAGTCATTGATCTATGAAGTACTGACCACTATCTGCACGTATTAGTTTTATTGTTGCCTTGTCTCGCAAATAGGTGCCTTGTCTGTGGTTCATCTTCATTTTGACTATCCTCTTGGTGGTAATCTATGAAAGGGAAAACTTACCTTTATCCTTCAATAGCCTGTACCTTTCAAAACCCTAGATTACCAGGGACGTCTGCCTTGGGCCTAGCCACCCTAAATAGAAATAGCCCCCGATCGAGGTGACAGTGGGTGGGGAAGCTCTTGTTACGCCAGTTTGACCTTTGCCCTTCAGCTATTTGACTTGAACTAAAAAATGAGCGATAACAATAACCAAAGGACACCTAAACCAAATTTTAGATGGAAGTTGAAGAAAAAAAGTCCAGAATTCAAGGGAGGATAAATTCTTTTGATGATTCTTTCTAAGGTATGTTATTTACAGGTCATCTCACCATTTTCGCAATAAATTTTTTTCTGGAATGATTCAGACCATGAAATTGATAGGTCATTGAGGAAACATATCTCTGTATCTATGGTAAAAAATTCAGCTTGTGGGTCGTTGTATTTTTGGAGTTACACTCTGTGGAAAATAGGGTTTGTGGTTAGTCTTGAAACTAGTCTAAAACAAGTGTTTTAGGTAAAAACGTCATAACTTCTTCATAAATAATCCAAATTCAGTAAGACTAAATTTTTTAGTTAGATTAAATTCTATAGTATTATGTGTAACATTTCCAGATCCATTCAACAATATTCCATGCGAGGCACTCTCTACAAGGTCGCTCTCTAGAATAAGCCATAATTCAACAAGGCATGCCATTTTTGCTATAACTCCTTTTATGAGAGGTTCCAAGTAGTGTCACCTAGAGGAATTGCATGAAACACACTGAAGAACATTGTGTATCATTTTAAAATGTTTATTCATTATAGGTACATAGTTATGATTATTTCAAGTTAGGGTTGTTGACTAATCCAAAACTAGTCATGTGAGACTAAAGAAAAGTTTGATGAAAATGCTAGTCTCTTGTTGTTAAATTTACGAAAGGTTTGCAGGTATGTGATCATATACACCATGTCTATTACAGAGTTACAAATCATATTTGAATGATGATATTGATGAAGGATTTTTGTCGAGGTACATGTTGGGTACATGGTTGAGACAAGTAGTTGATGAGTTGGCACATACATGAGGTGTATAATTGATGATGTTGGTACATATTGATGAGTCATAGTTGATGAGTAGTTGACACATGATTGGTACATAATTGGTACATGGTTGGATGCACTTGTTTATGGTACAGGTTGATTACAGGTTGTTTGGTACAAGTTGGTGCATGGTTGATGCACTTGTTTATGGTACAGGTTGATTACAGGTTGATGCATGGTTCATGTTTATTGGTACATGTTTACAACAATATATCTCATAGTGATAGTGTGAAAGTGGTTCCATAATTCTACTTCTACTTCAGGGTGGTTGGATGGGGCAAGGACAGGTGGTTGTAGCCACCTTCCGGTTGTAACCAGAGAACATAGGGGGTTGTAGCCTCCTTCTGGTTGTAGCCAGTGAATAGGGGAGTTGGAGCTTCCTTTAGGTTGCAACCTAAGAAACAAGGGGGTTGGAGCCTCCTTCTAGTTGCAGCTGGAAAATAAAGGAAGTTGGTTCTTCCAATGAATTTAATTCTTCAAGACATATAAGAAAAAGAATTCCGTGGTTTTCTCTCGCTTTGGGTTTCCATGTAAAACACTTGTGTACTGTGTATGTGTATGATTGTTCATTTTTTCATTGCTTATTTACTCTGCAGTTATTGAATGATAATGCTACATTGATATAAAACTTGGATTATATGGTTAAAAAGGATTAAATTTTTCTATTACTGATTCACCCCCCCCTCTCAGTAATCCAACACCCACATGGTCAAATATGCCTACCAAACTACCTTCAGACATTCCCAAGTTTGAAGGAAAGTAGGGTGAAGATCCTGCCAACCATGTCACAAACTTCCACTTATGGTGCTCCTCAAACAACATCATGGACGACTTCATCCGCTTAAGGTTATTTCAGCACACACTCACTGGTCCATCAGCCAAATGGTACATGGACGAAAAATCAGGGTCCCATGTGACTTTTGAATCCTTGGAAAAAACATTTTTGACCTTCTTTAAAATACCATTTCGTCATGACAATGGTTTAGAACTGCTCTCTGAGTGTAAACAAACCACATCCACGCATATCGCCGACCACATTCATGAATGGTGTCGGTGACATAGTTTATGCAAAGAAGAAACCACCAAAGAGCAATGCCTCGATTGGTTTCTCAGATCACTCATCTCTATCCTTGCCAAAGATGTGGCATCCACCTTCCCCCAAACTGAAGAGGAAGCCATCAACAAGTCTCAACAGTACGACCTCATTTATGCTCAGTCAGGTTACTTATACACAGTGATACTCGATGCACCAAGACCCGTACCATTTGTCTAGGACAAACCTGGGATGTCTCACGTGACAGATGGATTGATTGGTACCACAACACACCACAACCCATACATCCAACCACCACCTATGTACGGTACACCCGAATATCTGCCGATATACCTTCCTCTCCTTTACCAACAATCATATATTGTTGTTCCCCTTCAGTGATTTAGGGCACCCCCACCAGTACCCATGCCATATCCAGTCTCTCAATTCAATACGGATCCACCCCCAACCCCTGGATATAACCCTAGAAGTAGTGGAAGTACCTCTACTTCCTATACACCATATGGATCCTATGCATAGAACAATCTGCATTTTCCATTTCTTGATCCTCCCCATCCAATTTCTCCTCCACAAGGACAACCACACGTCGATGTCAACTTTGTTCAACCCTTTCCCATTCAACAGGTTCATACATTTGAACAGTTGAATACGACCAATTTGACTCATAAGAAGAAAGGAAAAAATCAAAAAAATGACAACCCAGGACCAGGAGGGAATGACCCCCACAACAATTCTGCTGGGGGAAACCAATACCAAGACCCCCAAGGGGGCACCAATAACAATTAAACATGACAAGGGAAGAAAAATAATCTTCAGATTAAATTCCCTTGCACTATATGTGGTGAGTATGGACATTATAGTCATCATTGGCCCCAAATTCTCGATCTCCAACGGATGAGGGAATCCATGAAATCACAGGGCCCTCTGACACCATCTGCCCCTCAACAAGCCCCACAACAGTATTTGCAACCAACACCTCTGGATGTTTTGGAAAACCCCATACCATATCAAGGTGTGATGAACACCCAACAAGTGATCAACCCTGCCCCATCACAAATGGGGCAATATCCAAGCATGTGTGCCAGTCAACTCGAGAATCTGGTTGATCGTAGTGTCCTCCTCACCAACGAAGAAATTATTCTACAAACTCGCAACCGTCAATATGGTATGCCTCTCGAATCTACCCCAACCACCTCAGAAACACTACCAGCTACTACAGGACAACCATTGATGATTCCACATCTTAACACGAAACCCATTCCTTGCATACCACGTATGCTTTTACGGTGGAATGTGAATAACCCTCATGCTAGGCTGCTTATAATTATAGTTTGGTTGATGACTTAGCCCAGTCTCCTGCATCCATGTGTGTGTTGGAGGTCCTCCAAACCTATCCATCACAACGAAAATCCTTTCTTTCTGCCTTGGGGGTAGTCGACCTAGCTGACACGTAGCTGATCGCATTTGATTTAGATAGCAAAGAACCACATTTTCCCTCCCAAGTATCCTTCCAGATACTAGTTAAGATTTGGAACACCATAGTTTATCGATGTATCATGAATGAAGGTGCATCCACATGCATCATGTCTAAACACGTATGGCAAAAAATTGGCTCCCCTGAGCTAGTACACTTTGCCATCACCCTTCGAGCTTATGATGATCGACCAACATCTTCCGCAGGGATTTGTCAAAATGTCCCCATAGAACTTGGGGGAAAACCATCCTCATTGACATTGAAGTTATCGATTCCCAAATTGATTACAATATCTTTTTCGGACGCAACTACATGTATTCTATGAAGGCGGTCGCCCCTTTTGTGTTTTTTACAATGATGTTCCCCCATAATGGGAATATCGTCACCATTGACCATATTACACATTATGATCCTAACCATTCTGCCAACATCGATAACATCCTCCCCCTTGTCCGCGCTAGCTCAGCTAATTTTCCAATTTTCAACATTGGCCCTGGATTATTCCAAGACCCATCCATGTTGGGCACTTATCATAAACCCATCTTTTTCAACACAAGTGTGTGTAGTTTCCTCTAAAGGAACAAACATCGGAGACAATAATCCTATCACTGAGTCCCCTCCCCATATCGAAGTTCCACCAGTTGAAGAAATACTACCTCAGGAGTTCCCTGAGAACGCCATCGCATCACTTGTCACGGATCTCCCCCCCCTCCAGGGGAAAATATCGGTTTGGGAGACAGTCCCCCAGGCCATTACCCAAATTCCTTTTTTCTACCCACCACCTGGAGTCGAAGCATTCCAAGTAGTTGCTTCCCTCATCCTTCCCAACATAGTCCTTTCCATCCTTGTATGGTATCTCCATCCACCATCTATGGTGCCTCCACCATCTCTCCCTCCTCAGACAAAGGGATTTTCGATACAAATCTCGTTATAGGATTCTTCCACACCATTACCTCCTCCAACAGGTAGCAATACCACCACTACCATGGGTAGACGAAGGCGGAAGGAGCCCAAAGATCCACTACTTCCCCGAGTTCAAATCCCTTGTGCCTTATGTGAAATAAAAGGACACCCCACTCACAAATGTCCTTCTCTTCCTGAGCTACGCAGTTTTATCTAGCTTCCTTAAGCACCCCTTTTGGTTGCCACTCCACCAAGTACATTCCCCGCTACTACGAAGTCATCAACCACAGGAAAAGAAAATATACGAACTAATTTTGCATGTGCCATATGCGCAGAATATGGGCATTACACTCATCATTGCCCATCTATCCCATATGTCCACCACACATTAGCCGCGAAGCACTACACATATCTTCCTGAGCTTCATCTGGCACTCCATACCAATTCTCCCATGAATGTAATTCATTATATTTCTTCATCAGTCATCGAGCAAAGGGTAGGTCCATGTCCTCCCACCAAACTATTTCCTGATCACCCATAGTGTCGGTTCATCTGGGATGGAATTATGGGCCCACCATCCATATCTAAGCCCTTTTCTCCACTTTCATTTTTTGGTACAAGAGCCCATAAGCTCCTTTTTTTGAGCCATTTTCGGCCTCTTACACAATCATTTTCCTCGGGTTATCATTTTCACTTTTCTCCGGTGGAGCATCTTTCCATGACACACCCAGGTATGCCTGCTCATGTTCAAAATCGTCAAATAACTGTTATATGATCTTTATCTTCAGATATTGTTCATGTCAGGTATTCAGTTTTCAATGTGCAGGTACTTGGTCATCCCAACGCATCACGACCCCTTTAGGTATATGATCGACACTGGCATGTAATCATTCCCTCTGAATATCAATTGCATCTCCCACTCATATCCTCCGACATTACCTTTACGGTCCCGACATTTGGCTCTGCAGTACTATCACCTCTGCTGCATTTTTGTACTGTCACTCGGTAGCACTCTCCCCCACATGAGTTGTCCCATTCATAGTCCCCTTTGGCACTTTGACACTCATGATGCTTTCACCCCCTGGGGATGGGAGTCCCTATAGTCTTACGCATTTTCGAGCATTAGAAACATACTTCTTCTCATTGTCTTGCTAGATTTCCCATTGGACTCCTAGGTTACCTCATCACAGTTCTATTTTGAATGCGCCTCCGTAGTATCATTAACCCTCCATTTCATCCATAATTAGTTTTCCCATCTGCAAATTTCCTTCCATTAATTTCCCTCATACAAAAACCCACCAATGGGGCCCCCACCCTCCACCAGATCTTCACACAACTTGCACCCTCACCTGCCAAGCCATATTGCACTGGGGCACTTATTTCTGTATCTGTACACTCATCCCACATTATTCTTTATTCACTTGGAAATTGTACAAAGCCTTTGTTTCCAACATTTCCTTAGATTTTTGTTGTCACCCTTGATGACCTCCTTTTTTTCCGGCAAAGCAATCCATGTCGCCCTTGGTTGGGGCATTCACTATCCTTGATCCATATTGAAATCATCCATAAACCCCGAGTATCCCACCGTCCATGTACCCCTGATCTCTGAGTTTGTCTACCTTGTCATGCCTCTGGAACAATTTCACCCCATGTCTAGTTGTCCCCTTGATGCTTGATACAGTTTCACAGGTTGTTGCTAATCATCCCTCACATATATCCCCAACCAAGGGAAGTCTTTAGTCTCACCACATATTGAATTCTTTCATGTTCTTTATCAGTTCTTGATCTTATCCAATGTATTTCATGAAGTGATTTTTCTTCTTGGAGTCACGTCTCCCTCTCTGTTGACACCAGCACAGTTTCCAGAATGGCGACAATATATTGACTCTCATTACCGTTACAATGACGAGTCTCAGACGACATAGAGAGAACCATCATTTCTCTCTGATGTCGTTGACCCCCATAACATTCAAATTCAAGACAATCTCATGTTACGGTGGGTCTTACTATGCGACTATTGCAGTTGTTTTATACTAGCCGAAGACCTCTGAATATGGTTAGGCCATCAATGCCTACGAATCATCGACACTTCTTCCAGGTGTCCTTGCTTATTTTCAGAGTATGTTCACCATCAGAATTGTCATATGTCATTATCAAACCACCCCGGAGGGAACTGTAGCTATCTACATCAACATACAACTTCAATTATTGTCTTACATTTTTGAGTAAAATGACACTAGCATGGGCAATGCCCACCTCGTTTGTATACAAGATTTAATTTTCCTACCTAGAGCAAGGTTAGGTCCCATAGTTTCCACTCTCCCTCCGATGGATCGCTCTTGTAGTTCCTATTAGAACTCTTTCTTACAATGGTACTCTTAGTAGAAGAAGCATTGATGTATTTTGGCTATATGTATTCTCCTAACCTCACACATCAGGGGGCATCTGTTATCACTGAAATTTCATTCGCAACATTGCATGCAAATGGTTACATGAATACAACATCTCCAAAACACCTATTAGTTCACTTGCAACACCAAAAGAGAATTTCCAAGGGGCAAAACTATACAACTGGTTAAAAAATTGACATGCGCTGAAACACTAAAGGAAGCTCGCGCACAACGCACGGGCCAAAAAATCCCGTAGAGTGCACAATGCGCCACATGCACGACTGTGTATGAGAAAAGCTGTGCACTCCTATGAATGATGCATTTATGGTTCTTTTCGGCCCCCCACCCACTTATAGACCAGCTCCCAACTTGATTTGATGCTCAAATCTGAGCTGAATCCGAATGGGGGGCTAGTCAAATACCTAAGGGTTCCCTAAAGGGCCCCTTGTCCACACTAAGAACCGGTTGAGTATTTCCTCAAAGACATGCTATAAAAGGATGCCATGGGTGCACTAAGAACTTAAGAATATCATAGCATGCTACCTCTATCATCCCTCAAGGAACATCTTTTCTTCTTGGAGCATTGTAGCAACATCTCAATAGGCTATTCACCTCACCTCTTGAGGGAATAAGCTTGGAATTATTTACCATTTGCTTTCTAGTTTATCATTGTAAGAAGAGCTCTCACATAGGGGACTCAAGATCTCTCCCAAGGAGGAAGAGGGGATCCATAAGTCCTCCTTTCTCTACGGTGTTTTCCCACTAATATAATTATCCATTGGTGGCATGATTATTGGTCATTTGGTTGATTGATTTTGGTTCAAATTTTGTTATGCATTTTAGTTTCATTTCCTTAGTTATTTCCTTAGTTGTTTCTAGCTTAGTTGTTTGTTTATTTCATGTGTTTGTATTGATTAATTCATTCACTAACCTATGTCCTGTCTAGCAGGCCCAACTAGACTTGCAAGTGCCCTTCTTTTGCTCATTCAAGCGACAAAAAGGAAACAACACCATCCTTGTACACAATGTTATTATATTCCTGTAATTATTCGGCTAGGCTCTTAGAATTCTCATAAGTGGACTTGAACCAGTAGACTAATGCTTCCCAAGTGGAAAGAATCTTGGGAGGGAGATCAAAAAAATATGCCGCTGCTTTCCCTTCGAGAGAGTTGACAAATAATCACATGCAAGTGTCATTATCATTATCTCCTATATTGTGACAAGCATTAGAGAATGCTACCAAGTATTTGTTTGTAGTGACTGTATTATTTCCTAAAAACCTAGGTAGATGCTCTTTAAATTTTGGTAACAAACGAGTAGCAGGCGCTAGGTTCAAGGGAGAGGATACATGCCACAGGGTGGTAGTAGCATTTTCCTCGAATTGGAAAATCCCATACTTCTTGATGATATTAGTAGGGTTGGTAGTAGATTGGATAGGAACCTGATGGCTATACAATCTACCAATTACCAATGAGGCTGAAGGTCAAGATGATGAGGCACCTCCAATAGCATTAGAGCCACCTACAAATACCATTTTGTAAATGATGGGTGAGGGTGAGAAAGGTGATCTAGCTGAATCAGACAAAGTTCTCCTTAGAGTACCTTGTTCGGTTGAGATAATAGCTTTCCTTCTTCCTATTTCAAAGATAGGAGTGATTTCAAGAGACAATCCTCTTCTTCTCCTAGAGATGAAAGGATTTGAGGACATGAAAAAGAAGATAAAAGATTTAGGAAAAAGAGATCTATGACTGATTTCTAGGCTGCCTTTGCTTGGCCTCCCAATGTTCATGAATACTTATGTCTCATTCAATTAATTCCCACGAGCATTCAAGTTCATCTTGGGTATTTTCAGTTTCTAAGATGGTATTGAATAAAGTTAAGGAAATTCTGGTTTGGTCTTTAAGACCATGCTTAGTATTGGGTTTCCTTGTAGCAGGTACTGTCATGAGGAAAATAAAACAATCAAAGAATAAAAAACAAAAGTAGAAATATTCAAAGATAATTATGAATACAATCAACCAGAAAGATATGGAAGATCTCCCTAGAATGGTCACCAAAATAAATGTTGAGGAAAAGGTATGAATGTCACTCGGGGGTTTATATCCTCAAAATATTATCTCAATCCACAAGTATTAATTACAAGGACTGAGGCTGATTTATAGTTTAAATATGTTGCAAAATAAAAATTAAAAAAACTTCTGGAATGTACATAGATTTTGTGATAAATTAAACATGGAGATAAAAAGTGAAAAGTAACCAAGTCACAAATACACATATACGAGACATAATAACAATATGATTTTATTTCACTCTAAGATATAAAAAATGTTTTTCTCTTTACAAAACCCCTGCGAGGGCATGGACCAAAGTATGATTTAGAGATCCTCGATAAACACCATACAAAAAGACTCCGACAGTAAAGTAAAACTAAAATTAATAATTTGTATTAGCTTGCCACARATGACTGCCAATTTGACTTTGCAAGATATACTTTATTAGCCATGAAACCTAATTCACAAACATACAAGAATACATAGACTATCAAGGATGGATCAACACCTCTAAAACAAGAGTCTAAAAAGTGTGGTTTAGTTTTGAACCTTGCTGTCTACAATAAGAACCTGCTGTCAAGAAGAGAATTATGTTTTGAATAAACTCAGAAATGAATGAAAACTGAAACTATCCCATGTAACTAAAGAGAAAACCTTAGTCTTTCTTTCTCCTTCTATTCTCAATTGTTTCTTCTTCTCATTCATCTTTTATTCTTTCCAAATAAGTTGAAGTAGTTCAAATACTTTCTTTATTTATGTTGATTTAACTTAACTAATTATTTTAGGAGAAATAAATAATAATAATAATATAGTTAAGGGTCTTAATTAATAATAACTAGGTAGGTGGGGCCCCTTGTGACTCTCATCATTTCTTCCTTTTAAATCATGAAATATAACACACAAAAGATAATCATTTTGACCACATGCCACCCTTGTAGCTCCCTTGAATACATTTCAAACTCGATATTTGAATATCAGAAATAATTTATATCATATCCAAAAAAGAATATATATATATATCCACATTATCCACATTATCCACAAAATATAAAAAACAGAGCTTGTTGTAAAAAATGATGAAAACCAATAAGCATTGTCCTCATCATCTGAAATCATATAAAACATAATTTCAAAACCATATTTTCCACTTTTTGAGGAAATTTTCCTTTTTTCACTGATGTTTCCATTATACTTTTCTGAAGTAGCCCGTGGTTGATTGGACCCTTGGGGATGTATCTCGCTAATCGCATGGGATAAGTCATCCTTTAAATGAAGGCAAAAAGACACATATTTTGAGGAATCAATGGAGGGAGAAGAAGGGGAAGCAATTGCTTTTCCCTTGTCTTGCACAGGTTGGGGAATATCAATTTTCAATCTCTTACTCGCGTGTGAAGACTGAACTAGAGAAACAACACAAGAAATATGGACATTGGGATTAAAAAGTGGTGGTAAAAGAAATGATATAGTGGGCCAACCATGATGGTCATAGATAGGCTGGTTGACGATCTCTTGCCAACCATCATTTGTGGGGACTTCAGGCTGCAGAGACACATGTGGAGGAACGAGAATGCCAGGGATATTCTGAGAAGGATGGAAAGGGGTTATTTCTAGTCGACGGTGCATTATTCCATGGCCAACTCAATTAAAGAACCCAACTTGGAACAACTGGTTCAATTCTTTAGGGTCAACGCCAAAATGGATAGAAAATGTAGGCCTCCTATGGCCTCGATTCTGAATTCCCATGCCTCTGTTATTTTGGCCATTGCTGCCTCTACGGAAAAAGCTCATCCTGTAGCAACAATTTTTCAGTAATGAAGCTCTTAATAAACCATACATGACACTCTGCTTACATGAATCAAAATTTGGCTCAAAAATTGACACGAGATACATGCAAATCCATCCATGACAAACCATTCATTAATTGCCATCTGAACATGGAGTGATAGGGTTCATGGGAAATATGGAGGGAGTGTAGTTAGCAAAAAATGGTAGAATGATAGGGAATGAATATATGAATATTGTTCAACAATTAACCAAAAAATTTAACTGTGTATAAAAATATCAAAATATCAGTCACCAACCCTTGCTATGTTATCCTTTTTGTCACTTCCACAGAGACTTTTCTTTTTAAATTTATATCACAGAACAAGGATGCAATAAGTGAAATCAGGATTGTGAAGGGAATGTAATTAGCAAAAAATGGTAGAATGATAGGGAATCAATATGGATACTATTCAAGTGAAACAAATCAAAACATGATACCTTAAACACAATCAAAACTTATCTCTTTCCATAATTTCAAAGTTTAACAAGTGTTCCTTTTCCAAAACAATAATCCAAACTTGTGTCTTCTTTGACAATTTTGCTTTTTGTATTCCGAATTATTTTACACAATAATCTATATGCCCAGAATTATTTAATCATAGTAACCATTGTACCCACATTATCATTATATGACAGTCACGATGAACAACATCATAATCTCTATAAGAATACAACAATAGCCTTTGAGCCATGACCATAACATCAACTTCAATAATAATCCTTTTAAATCCAATAGGGACATGTACA
>JASDQU011311829.1:25833-39925 GCA_032191745.1 Picea mariana
ACAACACATCCTTCACCATCAATGGCTTTCTGGACTCCCCTTGAAATGTGACTGTACCATGGCCTGCTGCCTGGCACTTGGCATTATTTCCCATCTCAATGTAGAGGTCCATCTCCTCCTTCAGGCTGGAGAAGTAATCACGCATTGCAGTCATGTGACTAGAGGCACCATTGTCAATGTGTCAATCTGGCTGCAAAATCATCAACTTCTGCTGAAGCTGAAGTTGCCATCTGTGACATCTTGTTGTCCTTGTTGCTTGGGCACTCGCTGGCAAAATGTCCTGGTTTGTGACAAGCAAAGCATTTCACTTTGCTTAGGTCCTTCCTCTTCTCACCCTTTGAGGTTTGCCCTCAACTTGAGCCCTTCTTGGCTCTGATTTTGCCCTTGTCTGCTAGGGAAATATTTTGCTCATCTTTAACTTTCAGCTGGCTGGCTGGCTTGTGAGGTATGAACTGGCATCTCCTCCTGAGTAAAATCGCCCACAACCTCTCCCAGTTGGGAAGTTTCTCCCGTGCCACCACTCCTCGGACAAACACGCCCCACTGCTTGGTGAAGCCATTCAAGGCTATTCTCACCAGTTCAGTCTCATCCACGGCTTCCCCTAGTGCTGCCAACTCGTCTCTGAGCTGAGTGAACTTGGTGAGGTAGGATGCAATTGTGTCTCCCCTGGCCATCTTGGTGCTCCCAAGTTTCTCTCTGAGCATCATCTTTCTGTTCTCGTTGTCTGATTGGTACAACTTGGTTAGAGATTCCCACATCTCCTTGGCTGTCTTCTTTCTTGACAGGTGAGGAATTGTATGGTTCTTCACCCCATGAATAGTAATTCTTCTTGCCTTCACATCCTTCCTGATATGAACTGCAAGTTGTGCTGGATCAGCTAGGGGTGCTGGTGTTCCCTCAACAAACTCCTATAACCCCTGCTCCTCCAGCACCAGAACTATGCGCTCTCTCCATGGGCTGAAGTTAGAAGCACCCTCTAATCTGTCCTTGAATCTCAATCCTGCATTTTCCATTTTAACTGCTGCCCTAGCTCACTCACCCTGCTGGTAACTCGCCCGCTCTGCTGCAAGGAACTTTTGGTCTGCACCTGAAATCGACTTGGTTTTTGTATTCAGAGGTTGAGCTCTGATACCATGTTAAACTTTTAAACCCAACAATAGAATTTCAATGCCAATAATTTTTACCACCCAGATTTAAGTCACTGTTGATATAAAATCTGAAAACTATGCAGAAAAATTACAGCTGAGTTCTTAACACTAATGCACAGCAGAAAATGAAACCAAGCACACACATTTAACATAGTTATTTACCCTCGAAACCCCAGTGGGGAAAACCAGCAAAGAAGGGATTTATTACGACTTCAGAGGAAAATTACAGCAGAAAAATAACTCAGAAATCTTACAGCCCTGAGATGCTCTTTCTTTCAGTTGTATGACCCAGCTAAATCGGCCTGTACGGCCCAAAAATTTGGCTTGTTCAGCTTCTGAACTCGGCCCAGAAGTTCGGCCTCTGCTGCTGCTACAGTATGGCCTTGGCAATCAGCCTCTTTTTGTGCTGCTGTAYGGCCTGCAAATCGGCCTCTCCTTTGCTGCTGGTACTGTCTGCTGTATGGCTTCTTCCTTTGCTGCTCAGCCTAGCTGAAATCGGCCTCTTCCTCTGCTCAGAAGCTCACACTCTTCCACAGCCAAATCTTCCTCTTCCGTTTACTCAATGTGTCCTCACCCTTCACCTCAGCTCCTCTCTATCTTTTTCACTTTACTCTATTTCCCCTTTCATGAACTTTCTAGAAGAGTCAAGAAAATTCACTAAGTGAAATATTAATTCCCTAAGTGAAAAACTTAGGAAATCTGAGTAATAAAGCCAATAAAAATTAAATGATAAATTTTTAAGCTTTTCCTAAGTTAGACTTAGGATAAAAATAAAAATGCTGATCTGGGTCATAACTAAATGTCATCAGCATGCCTGGACACTTAGGCCTATGCCGAGACACCTTCCAAGCTACAATTTTAACATGGTCTAAGGTTTGTGGTACTCCCGTGTGCTTGAATTTTTGCAGGAGGATTTTCATAATTTAAAATTATATTCTTTTATATGTATCTTTGTTATAAAATTCGGCTCGGCTGCCTAGTACTCCTAAGCAGGCAAATTTGACTGAAAGTACCCACTGAATTTTTTACAGGCAGTGTGTTTAAATTGTGAGCCCAATTGAAAACTGGGTAGAACCCTTAATAAGTTTCTATAACCCTAGCAGGGAAAAATTTGCCATTTGCTCAGAAATATTAGCAGAGCTTTTCTTGAGTTTTTGCTGACTCTGTGTCCAGCTCTTACTCTCTGGCCTCTCCAAGTTTTCCAACACCGATATGAACAAGCAGCATGTTAGAAGTCTGGATTAAGTTACTATGTAGCCATTTGGGTTTACAACCTCAATGATTTTCTGAACTCCTTAGAAATTACCTCAAGATTGTGAGGGACTGCAATAAGCATGTATGTTCCTTCTGAATTTGTTAGTGCATTTGCTGAAACATATGCATGTTGCAACATTATTTTACTGTGGGTTGAGAATCTTGTAAGATAGAGACCCAGGCAAGATGTATCATTTTCTATTCTTTTTAATTAGAAAGTATTTCATTTTACTATTAGGATTTGTAAATGTGTTTCTTTAGTGATTGAAGTGAATGTTATGCAATATCTTTTGACATCTGTCTGATAAAAATGATTTCCTGGATTTTTATTTCAAGAAGCTGCATTTGAGGTACCACGTGTTGAAGATGTGAGTCCAGCCCGAACTTTGCAAGAGCTGCAGCATACATTGACTATAGACAAATCAGATGTCAAGAACTTCCCTAGCTCCAAGGAAGACCTGCCTGTCATACCCAATACAGTGTTAGAGAGTGATGCTTTTCCATGTAACAGTCAAGAGGTGAAGCTTGGAGTTTCAGTACTTAAATCTACGGGGAAATCTATGGCAGTTGATTTGGCATCAGAGATGGTAATATTTGCTGAAAAGAAAAGTGGGCCGAACTTTGGCAATGATGACATAGAGTGCAGGAAACTAGAAGCTGTTAATCCTTGTAATGATGGTAAAATCTTCAAAGAGGGGAGTCACTCAAACAATAGTGATCAGCATATTTCATTGAACAATAATATTTCTTCAGAGGTGGCTAATATGAAACCGAACATTACGTTGGGACCAGATAATGTGAAATCCGAAATGCAAGTCCGTTTAAAGCCAGATAACAAAGCAATGAAAACTGATAGGTATGGAAGAATTATAAGAGAAGGGAACAGCGATAGTGAGTCCGATGGGGGTCCACATGCTGCAAGAGGTAGGGCAGGTCCTAGTCAGAGTAGGAGTCCATCTCCAAGTCATAGCAGATGGAGAAAGAGGACTTACAGTCGTTCTCCCAGAAGGAAGACCAGGTGGAGCAGTTCCCGCAGGTATGATCACAACCCGGACCTCTTGTACCTGTGTTTAGATTGTTTGTATGTATGGGCCGTCTTAATAGCACAAAGTTATATTGGCCCGACTATCACTTTTTCGATCTAGAAATCTATGCTATCACTGCATTTGAATTTCTTTTGTTCACAAATTCAGTTGCTGATTTTGGACCTTTAATTGTTTAATATTATTCTGTGGATGTTTCAGTCGGTCTCCAAAGCGACGTAGGAGTAGAAGCAGGACACCTGTCCATGACTTCAGGCGGGGGGGTGATGCAAGGGGTGAAAGAATTAATAGGGGAAGAGGGACACCCCCTCCATGTAATGATTTTGCACGAGGCAGGTGCCAAAGAGGAGCATCTTGTAGATTTCTTCATAGGGAGCCATCTGGTGACAGTGTAAGTAGATGGGCTGGTGGTGGAAGGGGTAGGGAAAGGATAGAGAACAGACAAGATGTGGCAAAATCTGTGGGTGGCAAAGAAAGTTTTCTGTCTGGTGAGTTGGACAAAACCAGGAGCATTTCACCAGACAGATTCCCTGATGAGCATGAAAGCCATTATTATGTGGATCGGAGGAACCAAGAGTCATATGGTTACAATGATCGTTCAGCTACTCCATGCTATGATTTTTCAAAGGGAAGGTGTTATAGAGGATCATCTTGCAGATATCTTCATTCAGAGACTGTTCCTGACACTGTTGGTAGATGGTCCAGTGTTGGAAAAAGCAGAGAAAGGACAGAAAACAGGCAAGATATAACAAAACCTTTTTGTGGCACGGATGGTTTTGGTTCTGTAGAGGTTGATAAGACAAGGAATTTTTCACCGAACAGACTCCATAACCAGCATTACAGGCATAATTCCAGAGATAAAAGGAGCCATGAGATAGACAGACGTAATGATAGGTCAGTTCCAGCATGCATTTTTTTTGCTAGAGGGTGTTGCCTAAAAGGATTATCTTGCAGATTCTTTCATCCTGATGCCCCCGGTAATAATGATAGTGGAAGAGGCAGAGAAAGACCTGAGAGCAGATCGGATATAACAGAACCTTTTGGTGGCAAGGGAAGTTCTGCTGCAGTAGAGATGGACAGGAATAAAAACCTTTTTTTAGAAAGGTCGTCCTATGGCCATGATAGACGGGATCCATTTAAAGGACATAGGCAAGAGACAGAGAAACATAATTATTCATCTGCTAATCCTGTTGTAAAGACACAATTTTCAACTCCAGGTACAGAAAAACTGCAGAGTCACAGAGAAGAATTATGGTCACAGACCCAATCAACAGATGCCCCCTCTCAGACCAATCGCAGGGAAAATGTTGGTGGTCATCTCATGCCGAGAGATTTACCCTCCCAGTCATTGTCTTGGGAAAAATTTGATGCAGAAGGTCCAAGTGCTCCATCTGAAACTGACAAAATTCAACCTCACAACCCTGGGGAAGATATCCAGCAGCCTTTGCAAAGTCATGATTTGCAATTTCAAACAGAAAACTTACATTCAAAGAATGATTTGAATTCAACACCATTTCCGTCCTTGCCGGGGGATTTGCCTGCACTTCTGGATCATTGTGTAACAGGGCATTCCTTATTATCTGGACAGTCCCTTGGATCTGAACGCGTTCCTTTGCAGCTTCATGATGGTTGGAAAGGAAGTTCACCTGCACAGTCTAATGTGGAAAGTAATGTTGTCTCTCTTCCTGCAGGATTCTCAACAAATTCTTCTATAATCAAGCCACCTGCTGAGCATTCTGGGATTGGAGGGTGTTCAATGTCATATCATCAGACTTCTATCATGCCTAACCTTAACTCAGTTCCTCAGCCTGGATTTGTTCATGGTACAACTGTTCAGGAAGTAGATTATTGTGCTAATGATTTCACCACTCATGTTGCTACTGCTTCCACAGAGCAGAGGTCTGTATGTGCTCAGCCTTCCTTGGAACTGGTCAATTTACGACATGCATCAAGCACTGGACAAGAGAGTCTTATGCCAAGATTAATTACAATGCCACTTTTTCCTCCACAAAACCAGTCAGGAGGACAGATTGGGTCAGTGCCGCTTGCATTATTTGCTGAACAAAAGGCTTTTGCCTGTTCTCAGACTGGGGTGCCTTTTACACCAGGCCTTTCTACTGCTAATCAAGCTAGTCAGGATATTCTGGGGCTTTCTATTGTTAATCAACCTAATAATGACATACTGGGCCTTTCTTCTGTTAATCAACCTGATAAAGATATACATGGACTTTCTGCTGCTAAACATAATCTGGGCCTTTCTGCTTTTAATCTAAATCAACCTAGTAAAGATGTGCTTTCTGCTGTTGATCAACCTCATCTTGATATATCAGCTCAAGAAAACCAGTACGATCCTTTATGCCATGGTATTGAACATTCTGTTGGAGCTCAAAAATCTTTGAAAAAGGATGATAATACTGCTGCAGCTCAGGATGTGAAGGAAGTGTTGGTGGAACCGGATAGAACTCCGGTACTGCAGAATGTTAGTCCCCATAATAAGGATGGAAAGACCAAACCTAGTACTCCCTCCAGACCTCAGGACATAGTTGGAAACAATGAACATAAAAATGGTGCCGAGCTTTCTTTGAAAAGGACTGAATCTCAAGATGCAGCACATGCAGATGTGCAAGCTGGTATAACTGTAATAGTGAATGGAAGTCCTAGACGAGAAGGTAAAAGCTGCAGTCCAGGACACTTGTTAGAAACAGGGGCAGCAAATGCTGGAGACATTACCACAGAAGCAGCAACAGAAAATGTTGGAGACATTGCCACAGATCAAGCTCATCCACTTGATGAAAGTAAGAAGAGTAAAGAAATCAGAATGATGAAGCTTTTCAGATCAGTTCTTGCAGAATTTGTAAAGGAGGTGCTAAAACCTACATGGCGAGAAGGTCAGATGAGTAAGGAGGCTTTCAAGACAATTGTCAAAAAGGTTGTTGATAAGGTTGCGGGGTCATTACAGAGCCATCAAATACCAAAGTCACAAGAGAAAATTGACCAGTTTTTGGAATCATCTCGGCAAAAGCTGACAAAGCTTGTTCAGGTTAGATTACTTGCAGTATCCTTTTGGCACAAAATTTAGGACTGTTTATTTTGATTGGTAAAATTTTCTGCTGATTTGAAAGACAAATATTGGTTAAAATGTAATGAAGAAAAGCATTTTTTCTGCAGGGTTATGTTGATAAGTATGTAAAGGCTTGAATAACTTGTATAAAGTCGGGATCATATGCTGCTTTGGTTCTGTGGTGAAGCTTAGTTTCCGGGTTTCTAGAAGTTGGTCCTATTTGGCAGTAAGATTTTGGCTTCTCCAATCATTCATTATGCGGGGCTCTACTTTTCCAACCTTTTTCAGATAGAATTGAGGCCATACTTGTACAGGCATTTACTAGACCTCACATGTATTATGTAAAACTTGCATGAATGAGGATTCAAGGTGAATGTGTATTTTTGTTCATTAGTGGTATTTCTTTCTGCCATTGAATTAATATTTTAGATCCACTAAATTCATCATAATCTACATGAAATAATCTGCATGGATTAATGCATCAGTAATTATGGAGATTGTTGGCTGACCTTTTGTGAATATTGATGTTTTATGTCTAAAAGTTTTTCTGGTACTGCAGAGCTGAACTGTTCTTTGGTATACTGCGGTGCTGAGCTGTAAATTGGTATTGTAGTATACTACCTAGTTTTACCAAAGGAAGAGAATCATACTAATTTTCCTTAAGGTAATCGACAGGTGCTGGGTACCCTTAATTTTGTGTTTTCCTTAGAATTCATCTGTTGTGAGTCCTGAAGTCCAAATGACACTACTACTGTTTGGCATATTTATTTCTTTATATTGTCATTCGTGTAGTTTGAGTATGTTACTCCATTTTACATGTACCGGTGTTTGTTTGGTGGCAGATAATCATTTTTTGGACCTATAATGGGCATTATTAATGGACCAAAATTTAAGGTTGAATAGGTTTTGTAGTATGCAATTTCTGTCTTTAGGAACCTATCAAGTTTTGCATGTGTGAACACATTCTGATTTGGGTTTTTATAATTTAGTCATAAAGATATATGCAACATCTTGTGGTTTCTATAATTTTGTCGCTCTCTACAGTAGAAAAGGGAACTATTCCCTTTCTATAAACTAATTTATTGGTAAGTGGATTATCAAGTATTTCTCATCCTTTTTAGTTGCAGTGCGTGTGTCAGCTCCAGTTTGTGTTATTGTATATGGACTCTATCTTTTGGTAATTGCATGTACACATGACTACATGACTAGGTTATGAATTCCTAGGTTTGACTTACCTATAAATCATGGACAATTAGATCTCATTAATCGAGTGTTCACCTTGGATAATGTATTAGTTCCATTCAAACACAGTTATGGCTGTTTCAGTGTAGGTTTCTGCAATTCTGAGGGTTTCATGAATTTTGTAGTTTGATGGCAGAACTCTAGTAGCTGTGAGCCTGTCAGCATCGTCTGGAGGCAAATTTTCTGGTTGCATATCATTCTTGTGAATTAAGATGTAGCAACATCTTGCACAAGTCAAGTGAGAGAAGAGCATCGGATTTCAGTTTATACTTCACATCTAACAGTATTCAAGTCAAAAGCACAATGATATGAGACAACAGAAAACATGACAAAGCATGAATATTTCTTCAAAAAGGATGAGGTTAGCATTAGATGTGACAAAACGACAAAGTTCATATAAAACGAGCAAGAGAGAAGGCACTATAAGGGAATGTTTGAAGACTCATGAAGGCAATTCATTGGGGTGTCAGCAAAGTGGAAGCCAAGAAGATGAAAATGGAAACATCATTGGTAAAAGCTGATTTACGTTGTCAGAGTTTTGCCTCTCCCACCGGTTGAGAACTGAAGGCAATGGGTAATCTTTGAGAAAATTATTTGATGGCAGCTGTTGTGAGTGTATTTGAGGTAGCTGCTGAGAATCAATGTTTTAAAACTTGGACTTGGCCTTTGAATCATTTGAGGGTTAACTCAGAATCGGCTCGAAATGGGACCGGTTTGAATTTTATGATTTAGTTTACCAAAATGCTTAAAATATTAAAATTTTAATTAAAAAATATACTTTTGAGTTTCCAAACCATGATTCGAAAGCATTAAAGACAAAATATGCAAAGTCTGCCCATGAGTGTATTTGAGGTAGCTGCTGAGAATCAATGTTTTAAAACTTGGACTTGGCCTTTGAATCATTTGAGGGTTAACTCAGAATCGGCTCGAAATGGGACCGGTTTGAATTTTATGATTTAGTTTACCAAAATGCTTAAAATATTAAAATTTTAATTAAAAAATATACTTTTGAGTTTCCAAACCATGATTCGAAAGCATTAAAGACAAAATATGCAAAGTCTGCCCATTTGTATACGATGTAAGGTTGAATATATCGAAATTTCACCGAGTGCAATACATATCAGTAACAAAATACACAATCAATGGGGCTCTAAATGGTCTCCAGAGTCCAAAAATCAACATGCCGGAGGTCACTGACCGATTACATATCAATCATCAAACTCATCACCACTACTAGAAACATGATCCTCATCATGAGCTCACTCTAAATCACAACTCTTCAATACTACTACTAAAACTCCAAATGTTAAAATGCTCAATGAGAGGTGCGAGGCAGTGCGCAGGGGGGTCTCTATATAGGCTGTTTTAGGGTTTATGCAAATTTTCTTTTAAATGAACTTTTTCTCTAACCATGCGCTGTGGTGAGGAAACAAACGAATTTGGCCAAGTTGGCTAGGTTTGGTACTAAACCAGTCGAGTCGGTCCTCTAGCCAATTAGATTGTTGAGTCAGTATGGTTTAAGTGCATAATGATATATATGAACGAGCCATGGCCACATTTAAAAATTACACCAGTAATCCCAATAGATGGATACTCTTGGTGGGAAGATGCAATCTTTAGAACAATTGCCTTTTTGTGTTTGTCTAGCAAGCAAATCACACAGATCAATTGCAGTCGTAACAAGGCAATGCTCATGGCACTAGAGTAGCTTATGGAGGTGTTATAATGGCCCCTTATGATGAAGAAAAATGAGCTTGTGACACAAAGATGCACTGTTGCTTAGGGTGGATGATGTCCGTCCAACAAGAGGTGGTTTGTTGTGAATATGATTACACCGGATTAAAATTGGTGACTAACCTACAAATTCTTTCTTTAAGGCTCTAGCCACCAAGGGACACAATGAAAATATTTTGACACTAAGAACCTCCTTAGGTCAAACCTCCATCTAGGAAGAAATTGAAAGAGAATTTGTGGAGTCAAGGTCTCTACAAATTCTCTTAGCTTCAACAACCAAATTCCTTATTTGCACAAAAGTCTCGGTAGTGACTCATGCTTACTACTCTTCTTGCTGGGTCCATTTATATCCTACTCATGCCTTGAAAAAGCCCTTGGGAGTTTTCTATAGGCTAAAGATGACAAAGGGCATTGGTTTCATAGAGAGATTGGCAACTCTCTTGCACTCGAAGAAATTTCGGAGCCCAAAGTATTATTTGAACTACAATTTGGGCCCAAGCACCATGTGCAAAGTGCGTAGTTAGAGCTGTGGAAGGAAATGAATCTTGGAAAGTCTCAAGGCATAAAATGTGATAAGGTTTGTTGCTTGGGAAGTGGACATGGTAAGGGATATCTTTACAAACCTTTACGCTGAATCCTCATGTCAAAATCTATGGTATCTTTATTGTTCAAAGCACATGGAAAGCTTGGAAAGCCATGAAGCCTTTCATTTCTTGGAAGGAGGTATCTCTTTGGTTTGACCTGCCACTAAAGGACCATAGTTTTTTGTTGTTGGCTTTGATTCTTTTTGAGGCGAAGCCATTTTTTCGAACCTTATTTTTCGGCCTTACCCACTGATAGACTGGTAGATACCAAATGTGCAAAGTGGGTAGTTTACATTTTATGTCTTAAGACATTCCAAGATTTCTTTCCTTCCACAACTCGATCTACCCACTTTGCACATTGGTATTTACTAGTCTATTGATGCAGATCATGGTGCAAACACATAATGTGAAATTGGAGATGCAACATTTACAACAATTGCTAGAGTATTGGCAGGGAATCATGTGCACTTAATTTCACCTAACTTCCATGGTATTTCTAGACCATTTGGTCCTCGTGGCCTAGTGGGCTTGACAAGGAAGCTTGGTTCTACATGTTCCCATTAGATTTTTCATCACAATGGGTCTTGCAATTGGGCATGGAGATAGGGTTTTGAGAATTGGGCCCTCGAACCAGTGGCCCACCAGACAACAAGAAGAAGTTCTTGATATATTAGAGGGGCCCAAGTTCTATGGGTGGGACGTGGTTCAACCCATTGATGTCGAGCTTTCTATCTTGGGGTGGGGCCTTGCCTTGGATGACCATGCTCAACATTCTCTTGTGGATGGTGTGGTTAATATCTAGTGTTTTTTGCTCGACAAGTTGCCCTTTTTCTCTTTTTATGTTACGCTCATGGATTGTATGATGTAGTCTTTTTGAGCATGTGTTTTGTAAAATCCTTGTATATATTACTATTTTTAATAGTTAAAAAGGTTAATTAAAAAAATAGAAAAATATAAATAATATATTTTTTTAATAGCGCATTATTAGGGAAATTAGAATGACATAACTTATAATTTAGTAGAAAATTCGTTTATATTAACTACCTTATATGATTCCATTGCGAAAAGTCCAAATTAGTCTTATATGATAGGCTATATTTGTCGGAATGCAAAATGAGCTATACTAAGCTTTCATGTTTATCAGTCTCATCGTCATATATGTCAAGAAAAATGGAACAAGGCCCCATGTTCAACAATAGATTTGTGGAATGGAAGAAGTGTTTTAGTGATATTTAGAGCAACAAGAGAGAGATCCACTTTAGGTTTTTTTTTATAACAATTAAGTGTTTGTTAATCATTAAAATTAAGGTTTATTTTATTTTTAGGGGCCTTATGGGATTTGTACAACCCAAATTACACTTTGTGGGGCCCCAAACATGTGGCTACAAGTGCAAAACACGAAAAGCATTCAAATGTGTAAGGTTGAGTTTCTTGACTTGAAACATTTCCAGATGTTTTGGGTGCATTTCATACACATTCATCCCCAAAACTTTTCAAAGCACATATATGAGTGGGGTAGTAATGCAATCACCTTAGGTGATCACCCCAATTCATTCTCCAAAGCCCTACAATGATAACTGTCTTGATACCACTAATGCAAGGAGCCTAGACCTCGTGATTTTTCCTTTGTACATAACACGTAGAGGCAATACTTTGTTGTCACTTTGATACAACCCACTAGGTCACTCTCAGTCTAGATTCTACACCCTGAAATCCAACGTTGAGGTGTGCTCAAACAGAGGGTTCAACAAACCTGATTGTCGAGTTCCAAGTTATGCACATGGTACACAACAAGGCCACAATGGAAACCTATAATTCACAAAGACAACATGCATACAAAGTGGGCATTTCAAATTGTTTAATGGCCCAACATGTGTTCTATTAATTTGGACAAAACTTAACAAATTGAAGGTTTCACAACTATAATCTGCGATGGCCTTTTCAAATCCACTGGCCTCAATGGGCCCCTTCTACAAATACAAAATATTACAACCGCTCCTTGGTCTAAGTCCCAATCAGGTCTCTCCTACTTACTGGAGTATACAATTCACTGTGTTAGCTTGGGTCTTGTCGCTTGTTTACTATAGATGCCAATTGGCTCTCTTCCTCTACTTTATGTCTCATCCCTTCTTCCCAATTCTACCCATTTTTGCTCATGGAGTTGGGTTTTCTCATCCCACAGTGCCATCGACATTGCTTACTAGAACTATCTTTTTCCTAAGCTACGACTCTTCTCCTTTACAAATCTTCCCAACATGTAGATGGATTTGCATCCAATTTTCCTCTTTAGCAATTCTACCCAACACGCAACAGGAATTGCATCCTCTGTCAGTTCTCCTATGTCTTTCTTCCTCTGTAATTATACTCCTCGTCAGTGGGAATTGGCTTCCTTTCTTTCCTTTGGTTAGTTGTGTGGGCCTCCTCCTTTAGCAATTATACCCCATCTCAATGAGAATTGCCTACTCTTCTCCTTATATAGCTCTCTTCCTATTTTAATTTGTTTTCATAGCCTCTCTCTCTCTCTCTTTGCTTCATCCCTCCCCCACTTCTCCTCTGTGTTTCTTCCTTAGCGATTCTACCCCTCCTCAAGGGGAATTTCCTTCCTTTCTTTCCTCTATTGGATCGCGCAAACTTTCTTCTTCAACAATTTTACCCCACCTCAACGAGAATAACCTACTCTTCTCCTTGCAGAGCCCTCTCCCTATTTCTCTCTATTTTATTTATTTTGTCTCTTGTGCTGAATGAATTCCCCTTTTTTAGAATACYGAGTGCCTATGTCTCCAAGCTCCACACCTTCTTCAATGCTCAACGACCATCACCAATTAATTGAGGCTCTAGCCTCTCRGATCTATCCATGTGTCATATATGCAACCATCAATATAAATTCTAGGGGACGTACTTGAACTCCCTACTGTAAGCTACCACCTAAATCATRGTGTACTCTAGCTCACTGACGAGCGATCATAAACTGAGCGGTAGTTGTCCAATTCAACAAGTTGATGTAACARTCGACAAGCACCTCATGGAATTCCTCTAAGGAAATCTTTGTCCAACACCCAAAACCTCCTGATCCAAACYTGACCATTCATGGTGATTAAATCCGAGGTTGAGATTTCTTTGGCACTTTCCATTGATGTATGACTACTGATTAAACACGATTTGTCCTGTCCCTTGGGGATACTTTAGTGGTTGAGGGGACGTTGTAGCATTTCCAATTGCCGCTCTTTGTATGATACAATGAACACTGCGAGCCACTCTAGACCGTGTGTGACAAACTAACCAACAATGGAGATTTCATTAGCCTTTTCCATTGACAACTGAGCCCCGATTGAACACACTTTGTTGGACGTGATGGAGGTTATTTTAATGGCCAAGATTAATGCGGCCTGTTCTGATGCTCCTTAATCAGGGAGGCTATTTTTGACAACTTATATGCGAAATTTGCTGATTTATATTTGCATTTAGGGGTGTAGATAGTCAAAACTTCATCGATATACATAAACTATAATTTCCAAGATACATAAAAGAAGTTTCAAAACAAAATACTCAAACAATGAGGCTATAAATGGGGTATAGAGTTCAAACATCATAAAATGTAATCAAATGAGTAAATGTTGAGATTTGTTGAGATAACACTGATCCATTTGAAGCAGTTAATGTAAAGTCTAAATCCAAAGTTTGGCTCCATAGAATGACTTGGTCGAGTATAAGAATTTGAAGTTTCCTTTCTCTCGCTGAGGAGCTTTGACAACTGCTGTTATTTGATGTTGTGTACCATTGGGAAGCTTATATGTTTCAATCAATGAACTCCATTGGACGCTATTCCCCTTTTAGGTGTCAATCTTGTAATATCATAACTGAAGGAATGGAAGACGAAGGGATATAGGGTCTTCTTTTGCATATATGTTAAAATGTTGAAAAAGTTGTTAAATTTGTCAAAGAGATGAAAAGCAATCCAATTTCTATCTTTTCTATGTGAAGTTTAATAGGTTTAAATCCATTACCAAACATTTTGAAATTGGAGTT
>JASDQU011311831.1:0-25020 GCA_032191745.1 Picea mariana
AATCCAACTTCATGATAACACATGCTTACAATATTTGGTTGATTAGTGCCTTGATTATTTGTAGGGGATATATATATTACAATATTACAATGTAATAGTAATTCCATATTACAGTGTAATATGGCATTACCATATTACATTGTAATATGGTATACCATATTTCATGTAAATTTTTTAATTCATCGTCGCAATATTGACGCAATGTCGTCATATATATTTTACTATTTTACCACAACCATTTCTATAGCGACGAAACTTCGTCGCAATTTTCCACGAATATTCATCGCATATACAACATTTGTGTCGTAAATTTGGTTTTGAGATATTGCACTCGTCAATATTACCACGGATTTTTGTCGCAAGTTGCGACGGACTTTCGTCGCATGTTCAGCAGTTGCGTCGTAAGTTATTGGCTTGGCATAACTTTTCGTCCCAATTGCGACGAAGTTTCATCGTAATTGCCACATTTCTTCGTTGTTATTGCGATGATAGTTCGTCGTAATTGAGACGATGCATAGGATTAATCGATATTGAAGGTGGTGACATGTGGAGATCTAATTTCATCGATGTTTCCACACACACTTGGATCATGGATATAGCGACGAAATTATTCCGACAAAAAAAAATCTCGGCTTTCGTGGAAATTGTGATGGATAAGTGTGGCAATATCAACGAAAAACCGTCACAAATCTGCTCATATGTACTAGTGCATCGAAAGAATGTTGAGAATGAACCTCATCCGCTTGGTACCTGGAACCATTCAACATAGAATAGATGAGTGTAACTCCAAACAAACTGTCAATACTAATCATTAGAACTCATATAACTGAGGCATTAAAAAAATGAAATATCAAGTAAACTTCCCTGGATTCAATCTGTGGTTAGTCTTCTCATGATTGAGGCATTGCATTCTCTACAGCTACCAACAAGGTAATGGATATTCATATTTAAAAATTAAGTAAATATGTTAATAATTTATTAAAACATATAACTATAAAATTGTATATCTTGGAAATACCTTTCCAATGGTGTAAAGAACGTGCAAAATGGACACCCGAGTCAAAAGTTATGGTTGTTTTACAAAAAATCATTTTTTTAGGTTTCAGAGGACTTAATGGGAACTCCTCCGATTAATTCCTGCAATTTTCATTGGAGGAGTTGAATGAAATTTTCTAATTTTCATTAGAGGAGTTAGTGGGACCTCCTCTAATGTGAATCAAAAAACTTGTTTAGGAACTGTCCCAGGTGAATTGGATACCAAGTTATGAATTTTGTCGGGTGAGACAGAGCTTATCTTAGGGATTGTTCTCATTCATCAGTGAAGATCAAACGATTAACTTTGGTGTTAGGCATAGTGATGAGGATGGAGTGATTTCTTCTATTAGTGAGAAGATGTTTGGGGTTGGTTTTGAAGCACCATAGAAACATCGATCTTACCATAGATCATAACATTAGTGCGTTAGTGAAGTTTGTGGCTAGTCCTCCGAGTAAGTTTGGTGATGATCAACTCAAGTCCAATAGGTTTATGTTTGTGTCTTTAACTTTTCTAGGGAATTGGGTGGTTGTTATCAATATCATTGGGGCATCTTCTTCCTTGCATTCATTTCGCGAGAATGAGATTTTCCTATCGTACCATTGAAGAAGTTCCCCCTAAATTTTTCGATTCCATCAACTACTTTTTTCCCAAGTGTGTTGATGCCAATTCTGCACTTGTTATTCTTTTTCTTGGATCTGACCATCTCACAAACTGAGCATTTCTTTCATAAAACAATATTGTTACAATTATGAACATTTCTCGTTGTAGGTAAATTTAATTTCTTAAATTGTTGCTCATTAAATTATCAATCAGGGAGATTGTAAGCTTGTCAGATGCTGACAAAATATATGCAGGAGTAGGGAATTGTTTTTGTATATTATCTAATCACACATAAATTCAATTGAAAGAACAACTCCAAGAGTTAAATTGAACATTAATTCACCTTTGACATGTCTCACAGTCATGTTGTCTATCTTCTACTAGATTTGTCACAACAATTGTCAACACCTTAAATATGTTCAGTCGATTCAATTTACCCTTGTACACACTTGACATAAATGAAATTACAGAAAGAAATGAACAGAAAATGAAATGAATATTTTTTTTAATGAAAGGAAATATTTTTGTAGTGTATACCAGATAGAGGGGGGCCTGCCTCTCTTGGCACACACTACCAAGAAATATTATAACATAGAAATTTGGATCTGCATCAAAGGTTCTTTATTCCAGCATTAAGAAATTACAATGATTACAATGATCTTGAATACGATCCTCCCAATGTATATCCTTTTTATGCTAAGCTATATCTATATGGTATATGTCCTTAATGACTGATATGTTATCTTATTTATACATAGATCATGTCTTTCTCAAAAGGAAAGGAGTTATAACAAGATGAGACCAGATCCTAAATAAATGGATTTGTTTGCGACGAACAAATATTGCATCCTAAACATGTGAACATCATCAACATCAAATATTATTTTTAGTCTAAGTTTGTTTGAAGAGGAAAACAACATCATATTCCATGAGATCTGTGTTCCCAAATCAGTGTATATGAACTACAACTTGGTCAAACTATTTTCTGGAAAATAATTGGTGAACTACCAAAACATGGGTTCCCTAGCTATTATCGGAATAGAGGGTCCATGGAAGTTACCGGAATAAAGGGTCCCTAGCAGTTACCGAAACAGAGGCTCCCTTACAGTTAACTGGAGAAGAGAGGATTTTAGATTCTGTTAATTAACTACTGAACTCCACAAGTACATTAGGAAACATCAATATCTACACTAAGTAGTCATCAAAACATGAAAATTCAACCATTTTAGTGTACATATGTCACGTGAAGCTCATTTAAGGTAGAAATGGAAAAATGTGGAAATATGAGTGATGAAAGGTATGGGGATGAAAGCATAAAGTGAGTGAAAAATGGTTAAATGGAATCGTAAAATGTGTCATTTATGAGGCCCAACATCTCTGCCACACTAAAATCATTGCATGTCCTCATGCAACATATATAGGAATAGATGAATCATGCCCAGATTACAATGTGTACATATAGTCTTTACTCACCCTGCATGATTTTCAATGGCACATGAAACATGAGATGATAAGGAGATAGAGTGTAAGGAAATGAAGGATTGGGAAAAAGATTCAAGAATTTCATGTAGATGAATTCCCAAGTTAGATTATCACCTAGAAATAGAAATTTTTTACCCTATTTTACCTCCTTTGGTGGATGATGATCTGAGAGAAAAATGTTTCACTCTAGCTCAACTGGTATGTGCTGATCTAAAAAAAATGTTAAATTTTGGTTCTTCTGATGTGCTGATATGAGAGGAAAATGTTGAATTCTGATTGCAGGGTATGGAAAGAAAGTTAATCTAGTTGCCTCTTATTATTGATGTTGGAACTGAATGTACTACTAATATTTGAAGGTATGAAGGAGTTGGCACTATACTCTTGTTGTTTCTACTACAAACTTTGAATACTGATCATGTTGGATGGAGGAAATGGACGGTGTTTTGACTAGTGTTGTTGTACTTTTATTGTTGCATCTACTAATGTTGATTTCCTTAACATGCTTGCTACAAGAACTTGAATTGAATGCTTGGTTCAAAAGTGTATGCCAACATCATGCTCTTGCTGCATAGAATAAATAATGTTGCTGGACATATGAAAAGAAAACCCATGTCTTGGATTTGTTATATTCATTTCCATTTGTTCACAATTGATGTCACAAAACCACTTCTGCTAACTATCACCCACAAGAATTCTAGTAACAAATATGCATTTTAGTTACACAACAATATTACCAGAATTGCAGGAATCGGGGTTGATATTGGCACTCGTATAGAAGCATCTTAATTCCATCTCAGATAAAATCGATATCATTGATTTCTCATATAGAGGTCCAAGCATGCAAAATAATGAACTTACTACCAAAATTATGAAAATCAACAGTTACAGGAATTCTGAAAAAACATTAAAAATTGATGCAGGAGCATTGTTGGCAAGCGCGCAGAGCCAGGACCACTCAACATGTGGGATTTATTCTAGAACTTTGACATTGGCAGTTGCAGTCGATTTTGAAATCCGCCTTAACTCAACACCGGAATTTACCTTTGGAGGCACGCTTGAACCAGTGCCAAAATTTACCCTTTGAGGCACGTTTTGAAAATCGTAAGCAGAGCAGGAGTTTCCATTACGAATCTGGATTGAGATTGGTCTAAGATAGCCAGTATATTAAGTTTTTAGATTAGATAAGTAGGCATGGGAAACCCTAAAAATCTCTCTGAGTTAAATAGAGGTTTGTTATGCCCAGATAGGGTTAGCTGCAATACAGAGGGAAGTTACTAGTAAGAGAATTGCAAGTTAGCAGGAAACAAAAGCTTTCAAAGCTATTGTAATTTGAATGTGTTTGTAGCCATTTTGGCACTTGTGAATAGAACAGAAGGAAAATTGATCCAATACATGGTGTGTGAACAATGTTTTTCAATTCCTTGTCATTTGTGTTTTTATGAGCAAGTGAATGAATCTCCATAGGAGAGAATGGAACTTTGAATGTTAGTTTTTCAGTTTCAAGTTTTTCTCTTCATTTGAAGCTCTGCAAGGTGTGCATCGAGCCAGAGAGAGGAACGCCAGGAGATCGGGAGAGGAATTTCTCTGTGAGAAATCCCTTGGATATGAGTTATCGAGATCCCTTAGGAGAAAGGAGTGTGCGGGAAATCGAAGTCTGCATTAGATGAATTTCAGGAGGAATAACACTTTAGAAAGTGTTATCGAGATCTAGGAACCCATTTCCCAGGAGAAGCGAAGGTTGAAACCTTTGGGGACTTAGAAAATATTTTAAGTCTGAGAGACTAAGAATTCAGGAGGAGGAGCGTTATCGACCATTGGGTCACAGTGGACAATTAGTGACTATCTGATTCAGGACAATCACGAAAACATTAACATTGCATATGTTCAGAAGGGGAAATCCATGAAGACTTGAATGAACAATGGAGAACCTCAAGAAAAAAATGTCGGAACCCTAATTCAATCGTAGTCGTTGATCAGGAAGAGGAACAAGAGCCGTTGATCAGTGGCGAGGAGAATTTCTCCATTTCGGCAACTGGGAGTACAAGGGTCAATAGTTTTGGGAATCTGAACTAGTGAAAACTCGATAACATCGTGGCCGTTGTATCTTCGTAGGCCCAGAGTCGTCGATCCGTGACAAAGGGGCTCTTCGACATTCAGCGATCAAGTGGAGGAGTGATCAGATTTCTTGCCGGGTGAACTCGTGAAACACGAAACACCGAAAAGATCGTAGTCGTCGGCCAGAGGTTGATCTAAGCCGTAGATCTCGCACCACCATGCTTTCGGTGTTTGGGACTTGGAGGAGCTGGGTATGCCTTGTGGTGAAGGTGGTGGTCATGAGCGCATGGTCACGTAAACAAAGGAAAGGGAGGATCCAACCTCCGATTATCCCATTGGGTTTCGGGACTCAGAGGGGTCAGCGCCAGGGGACCATTTTATCAGAAAACCCAAAACACTGAACGCGACATGCCTTTTGGGATAAACACGTGGTTGCGCCTGCGGTCTCATGGATTTTGGTGCTTATGCCTAGTGTTGGTTTGCATGGGTAGAACACAGACAAGGGCCTGTGGAATTAGTGTTAGAGGTTCCCTTTTGAAACTAGGAGAGTCGTTCTGTCTCTAGAATCAGAGATCTTGACCAGGAGGTTGCACAACCCTTAGCAAGGATAGGGGGTCTGCATCAGGTGGTATCAGAGCATAATTCCTTTGTCTGTAGAATTCAGGAGAAAGAGATAGAGGACTCGAAGTTGTACTAGTCTGTGTGTGACAAATAGTCAACACAATTCTACAAAGGAGATGAGAGCCACCTTTAGCCAACCGTGTTGTAGAGAGGGAGATGCGAGAACTTTGTGCCAGATTGGAAACAATGGAAGAAGCATAGAGAAGAGCACCTAACGCTAGAGACATCAGTGATGAAGAAAGTGAAGAGGTTGAGGTTGAAGAAGCTATAGGAGAGGATGTTGCAGAAGAACATTTATTGAGAGTAGTTGCCAGGTTGGGAGGCAGAGCTAAGATAGAGGTCCCCATGTATGAGGGAAATCTATATGTTGAGGAGTTGCTAGATTGGATAAGATCCATGGACAGACACTTCAATTATGAATATGTCGATGAATAGAGAAAGGTGAAACAAGATGTCACTAGACTAAAATGGCATGCAACGCTCTGGTGGGATGAACTGGAGGCTAAGAGGAGAAGTAAAGGCAAACAGAGGATAAAGAGTTGGGACAGAATGGTAGCCAAGATGAAGGCTAAATTCATGCCCAAAGATTATCAAATAAATCTGTTTAGGAAGATGCAGAAACTGAGACAGAAAGGGATGACAGTTAAGGAGTACACCAAGGAGTTCTATCAGTTGAACATTAGAATTGGACAGAGGGAGAGAGATGAAGAAAAATTTGTAGATATATAAATGGATTGAGATATGAAATCCAGGATGAACTCATCATGATGTTAGTCAGGTCCATGGAGGATTCTTATCAGTTTGTGATGAAGGCAGAGGAGAAGCTAGCCAGAAAACATAACCAGGGAGGAAGAGGTAAAATCTCGGTCCCAAGAAAAAGCAAGCGGTTTAACCATGACAGAGCACATCAGTCTAAGGATGAGGCCGAGAAACCACACAGTCACTCGAAAAGAGGAGGAAGTTCCCAAGAAAGACAATGTGGTGGAAGGAACTCTTCTAGAGGAAGAGGCGGAGGAGGAATAAGATGTTATGCCTGTGGAAAAACAAGACACGTGTCTTGGGAATGCCCTGAGAAGAATAAAGAAGAAGGAGGAGAAGCTCACATTTCAGAAGCACAAAGAAGAGATGTTGAAGAAGAATGAGTAGAGGATGGAGCATCCCTGATGCTGAGAAAAATTGTCTTAAAACCAGAGGAAGAAATTGGAAAGCCAGTGCAGAGAAACAATCTCTTCAGGAAAACTTTCAAGACTAAGGACAAAGTGTGCAAGCTGATCATTGATAGTGGGAGCACTAACAACCTAGTATCCACAGAGATGGTGGAGAAGTTGTGGCTGAAGACAACTACACATCCAAATCCATACAAGGTCTCATGGTTGAAAAAAGGACACCAGGTAACGATTACTAAACAATGTCTGGTTGAAATTAAGATAGGAGGTTATAAAGATGAAATCCTGTGTGATGTAATTCCCATGGATGTATGCCATATTTTGTTGGGAAGACCATGGCATATTGATAAAAATGTCATTCATGATGGGAGAAAAAAAACATATACATTAGAGAAGAATGGTAGAACACATATGTTGTTGCCAATGGAGGAGAAGAGAGTGAAAGAGGAAGCCAACACAAGCATACTTCTTATGAATGGGAAGGAACTCCTGAAAGAAGTCAAGGAAGAACAAGAGATGTAGTTCATTGTGGTGAAAAATATTAGGGTTATCCTTACGAGTACATCGATGGATGATTTGCTTGAAGAAGTTCAGGAACTGTTGGATAATTTCGCTAATATATTTGTGGATGAGTTGCCAAACTCATTGCCACCCATCAAGAGTATCAGTCATCATATCAACTTGATACCAGGAGAAAGTCTGTCGAACAAAGCATCATATAGATTGACACCTCGACAGAATGAGGAGGTGAAGAACCAAGTCCAAGAATTGCTAGACAAGGGTTTGGTTGGAGAGAGTTTGAGCCCATGCGCAGTACCAACTGTGTTGAGTCCAAAGAAAGATGGAGGATGGAGAATGTGCATAGACTCGAGATCCATCAACAAAATCACCATCAGTTATAGATTTCCTTTACCGAGAATGGATAATTTAATGGATTTCTTAAGTGGAGTGAATTTCTTTTCTAAGATAGATTTTAATAGTGGATATCACCAGATCAAGATGAGAGAAGGTGATGAATGGAAAACAACCTTTAAGACAAATGAAGGTCTGTATGAGTGGCTGATTATGCCATTTGTCTTAACAAATGCCGCGAGCACTTTTATGAGGCTGATGAACGAAATTCTAAAAGATTTGATTGGAAAATTTATAGTTGTATGGATGGATGATATACTGATATTTAACAAGACTAAAGAGGAGCATTTGAGGCACCTAACGTTAGTAATGAGGAGGCTATAGTAGGGGAAGTTGTTGATAAATCTAAAGAAATCATCTTTTATGAAGATAGAGCTCATTTACTTGGGTTTCTTGATCTCCTCAAATGAATTGAGAATGGATCTAGAGAAGGTGAAAGGGATCAGAGAATGGTCGTCACCAAGGAGCATGTTCAAGGTAAGGAGCTTCCATGGATTGGCGGAGATTCTATAGGAAGTTCATCAGAGACTTCAATGGAATTTGTGCACCAATAATGGATACAGTGAAGAAGAAGCACAAGTCATTTAAGTGGACATATGAGGCCGAAAGGAGCTTGAATATACTGAAGGGGAATATAATAGAATGACCGATTCCGGTCTTGCCGAATTTTGAAAAGACATTTCAGGTAAGATGTGATGCAAGTGGAGTTGCAATAGGAGCAGTTTTGAGTCAGGATAACAGACCTATTGCCTATTTTAGTGAGAATCTGAATGAAACTAAGAGGAAATACTCCACATATGACAAAGAGTTTTATGCCATAATTCAAGCCTTGAAGAAATGGAGGCATTATCTTGTCCCACAAGAATTTGCCTTGTATAGCAATAACCAAGCTTTACAATTCATAACCAGACAAGAAAAACTGAATCAAAGGCATGCAAAATGGTTTGAGTTTATGAAAAATTTTACTTTTTCCATAAAACATATTGTTGGGAATTCTAACAAGGTTGTTGATGCATTAAGCAAGAGATGTTTAATTCTGCAGGAATTCCAGGTGAAGACCTTGGGGTTTGAACACCTTAAGGATATGTATTGTGATAATACAAACTTCAAGGAAGCATATGAATCATGTACAAACCTTGTGTTGAGAAATAGAATTCAGTGGATAGAGTACATGATTCAGGAAGAACTGTTGTTCATAGGAAGTCAGTTGTGCATACCAAAATGCTAAATGAGCGATATTCTTATGAAGGAGAAGCATAGTGGAGGATTGGTTGGACATTTCGACCATGATAAAACATTTGCATAGTTGAACAGTTCATACTATTTTCTAGGTATGAGAATAGAGGTGATAAAAATTGTGAACATGTGTAGAATCTGCCAACATGCGAAGGGGAAAAGACAAAACACTGGATTGTATCAACCATTGCCAATACCAGAGAGGCCTTGGGATGCAATAAGCATGGATTTTGTGTTGGGATTGCCAAGAACACAAAGAGGATTTGATTCCATATTTGTGGTAGTGGATGGGTTTTCAAAGATGGCACATGTTATCCCGTGCCATAAGACCAGTAATGCAACACATGTTGCAAATCTGTTTTTCAAAGAAGTTGTGAGACTTCACGACCTACCCAGGAGCATTGTCTCGAAAAGTGACACAAAATTTGTTGGTCACTTTTGGAGGATGTTGTGGAAAAATATAGGGATAGATTTGTCCTTCATCTCAGCTTATCACCTTCAGACAGACGGATAGATTGAGGTGGTAAACATAAGTTTGGGAAATTTATTGAGGAGTTTAGTCACTAAGCATCATAGTCAGTGGGATCAAATCTGCCACAAGCAGAGTTTGTATACAATGACTCACCAAAAAGGAGCACTAGAAAGATCCCATTCCAAGTATTATATGGAATGAAACCCAGGGGCGTGTCTGAGTTGAGAGACTTGGAACAGGGTGAGATCAGAAGCGTTGGAGCAGAAGATTTTGCTGCTGAAATGCAGAAACTCCATAGCCAGATCAGAGAATGGTTGCAGAGTTCTAACCAAAAATACAAGCATAGAGTTGATCAACATCGCAGGAAACTTCAATTTGAAGTAAGAGATTAGGTTTTAGCACATCTTAGGAAGGAAAGGTTCCCTAGGGGAACATATAACAAGTTGAAGATGAAGAAGATAAGACCCTGTAATATCTTGAGGAAGTTTGATGCAAACACCTATGAGATTGAGCTGCCAGATGGTGTGGGAATATCGCCCATATTCAATGTTTCAGATCTATATCCTTACATAAAAGGTGACACAGAGGAATCAAAAGACCAAGAAAAGATTCAGTGAGAGAAACAAATGCCTGTGCGAGAAAAGCCATAGATGGAGAAAATAGTGGATCAAAGGATTGGCAAGAAGAACAGAAGGAAAACCTATTTTGAATATATGGTCAAATGGAAGGGACACCCAATAGAAGATGCTAGTTGGGAAAGAGAAGTTGTTATCTAGAAGCTGGGAAAATCAGTGCAGGAGTTCATGGACAAGAGTCCATGAATTTTTTTCAAGGGGAGTATATGATGCAGGAGAATCGTTGGCAAGCGCATAGAGGTAGGACCACTCAGCACATGGGAGTTCTTCCAGAACTTCAACGTTGGCAGTTGCAGCCGATTTTGAAATCTACCTTAACTCAACACCAGAATTTACCTTTGGAGGCACGCTTGAACCAGTGCCGAAATTTACCCTTGGAGGCACGTTTTGAAAATCGTAAGCGGAGCATGAGTTTCCTTTACGACTCTAGATTGAGGTTGGTCTAATATAGCCAGTAGATTAATTTTTTTGAGTAGATAAGTAGGCAGGGGAAACCCTAAAAATCCCTCTGAGTTAAATAGAGGTTTGGTACGCCCAGATAAGGTTAGCTGCAATATAGACAGAAGTTAGTAGTAAGAAAACTGCAAGTTATCAGGAAACAAAAGCTTTCAAAGCTATTGTAATTTGAATGTGTTTGTATCCATTTTGGAACTTGTGAATAGAACAAAAGGAAAATTGATCCAATACATGGTGTGTGAACAATGTTTTTCAATTCCTTGTCATTTGTGTTTTTATGAGCAAGTGAATGAATCTCCATAGGAGAGAATGGAACTCTGAATGTTAGTTTTTCAGTTTCAATTGTTTCTCTTCATTTGAAGCTCTACAAGGTGTGCATCGAGCTAGAGAGAGGAATCCCAGGAGATTGGGAGAGGAATTTCTCTGTGAGAAATCTCTTGGATCTGAGTTATCGAGATCCCTTAGGCGCAAGGAGTGTGCGGGAAATTGAAGTCTTCATTAGATGAAGCTTAGGAGGAATAACACTTCAAAAAGCATTATAGAGATTCAGGAACCCATTTCCCTGGAGAAGCGAAGGTTGAAACCTTTGGGGACTTAGAAAATATTCTAAGTTTGAGAGACTAAGAAATCAGGAGGAGGAGCGTTATCAACCGTTGGGTCACAGTGGAGAATCAACGACCGTCTGATTCGGGACAAGCGTGCAAACATTAACGTTGAGTATGTTTAGAAGGAAAAATCCACAAAGACTTGAACCGACAGTGGGGAACCTCAAAAAAAAAATGTTGGAACCCTGATTCAATCATAGTCGTTGATCAGGAAGAGGAATGAGATTCGTTGATCGATGGCGAGGAGAATTTCCCCATTTCAACAACCAGGAGTATAAGGGTCAACAATTTTGGGACTCTCGACTGGTGAACACCTGATAAGATCGTGGTCGTTGGATCTTCGGAGGCCTAGAGATGTCGATCCGTGAAAAAGGGGTGCTTCAACATTTGGCGATCAAGTGGAGGAGTGATCAGATTTCATGCTGGGAAAAGTCGTGAAACGAGAAACGTAGAAACGATCATAACCATTGGCCAGGGGTTGATCTAAGTTGTAGATCTCGTGTCGTTGTTCTTTCGACGTTCGGGACTTGGAGGAGTTGGGTACACCTTGTGGTGAAGGTGGTGGTTGTTAGCACTCTGTAAATCTATTCGGCTATCAAAACAGACGATACGGGTAACTACTTCAACCAACTTTAGAGCTGAGGCACTAGCCTGCTCAACTTAGAGAGGGCTCTCTCATGTCACAAGATACTTATTTAAAGGACAGTGGCTAAATATAGTTTGTTTTGGGAGGGTTTTCATAAAATTGTTGAAGAAATTAAGATAACCTTTGGGCTATGGGGTCAGGAATGAAGGATGCATTGTCAGACCATGAAAACTATCAAGAGGAAAAGGCTAAATGAGGCAGTGACCTCTGAGTTTATACTTGTAAATTTAGATGTTATCATAAGAAAAGGAAACACACAACTACATCAGAGCATTATAGTAATGAATTCTAAATGGGTTTGGAAGAGATAAACACAGTCTAAATTTCCAAGACGAGAGAATTAGATAATGAATTATGGGCCTCTAATTTCTCAATTTAGACAGAAGAAAGAAAAAAATGAAATGCAGAATAAAAGGAATCACATACTATGAAGGAAAACGAGACTCATAACACCACCAGTTAGAATCTTTTCATAAACAGTCCAAAATCTATCTTTGCATTCATATATTCATTCCAGCCCCAAAGATTTACAAAGTTTTCCTGCACAGAGGGCATGCTCCTCTTTTCTCCATATTTTCTATACCCTCGAGATAATACATATATAGAGGAATTTCTTGTGGAATTCAAAATGTTCAAACTTCCTCATAATTCTAAAAATAGAGAAAAGTTACAAAAAGGAATGATTTGGAATAACAGTTATCCTATTTTAAAGGGACCGTTAGTAACAGCTCTGTCATATCAAGGCCCCTTTCCTTAGACCACCATCTATCCAAAACTTGCTGGGATGCAATTATCTCCACCTAAGAATTCACTTCAACTTGGAGATCTCCTCCTTTAGAGTTTCCAACCATACTGATTGGTTCTCTCCAACGCTTTCGACCGTTTTGGGTTTGGTTTCTGTCCTCTGCCTTTTGCTTTGTTTCTTTTTCACAATTCACCTGTTTATGATTAGGTCCCTCATAATGGGATTTAGTATGACTTCCAATTCTGAGTCTGTAGCAGGTTCTGTATGGAATTTAGTCGCTAATATACGTGCAATCGCTCTTTCCTTCTTACTCGTAGGTAAATTTTCCATGTTACCTGAATGACCTATTTCAATGGATATGACTTTGTCCATGTATCCCAACATTCCTATAGAAGCCAGAGGGTTGATCAAATCAGAGATTGCTTCGTTTATGAATGAGATGATGCCTCCATACTTGAGAAATAATAGTTATAGAGTTCCAATCTTGAATCACTCACAGGATCAACTACAAGAACGTTGGTTTACCATGCTCAACCAATTCATTTCAAATGATTAGCTTTTGATTTCATTATCCGACGGCGTTCACCTGACATCATATGGTAGTGAAGTACTGAATGAGGGATGTGAGGTGATTTTGACTAGCCATCACCTCCCCCACGAGTTGTTGATTTGACATTTAGAACATGTGATATCAGGGCTGTGAGAAAAACGGTCTCAGACAAACTGCTTTTCTCCCCGATATACCTCAATGGGAACCATGCATCCACTATTGAAACCACTATGGTTTTCCCTGGTCTGCCTCAACACAATTAAGTTCTGTGCTAGTTCACCACCCGATGTGGGTTTAAACCATCGATCCAGGCTACTATTAGACTGGCGGTCTGGAGGGCCGCTTCCTTCGTGCTTCCGCTGTATTTATCCACCTGCCGCCATATATGTCCCAAACTTCCAAATCACGCTATGTCTCCACATCGCTTTAGTCTTCCGCTAAATTTAAAACTTAGATCTCAAGTATAATTGTTATGGTGATAACATAGGCTCCAACTGGGGATGTTATCCTCCCTGCAAGGTAGCAAAGAAATCGTAGACCCGGTGTCTGATCCATTGGTCCGCTCCCAGAATAGGTGTGTGTACCCTGCTCCTACTATGTCACTAGTGTCTGCTGAAGACCAAGCTCTGCACACTGCTTCTGACTAGATACTGGACATTGAGTATATTATTGAAAACTAATTGTATCTAGTACTGGAAAAACCTAAACTGAAAAATGCTTGACCAACAAGCTTATTTGCACACTCCTATCTACTCTAACTGCTGAAATGAACTTCTCATCAAGTAAAATCAAAATGCCAATGTAACCATGCAAGCATTGTATCCACTGTTTGTTTACTTTGCACAAGCTTGCTCCAAATCCCGCTTACTGATAATTTATTCAAAAATTCATCCATCAATCCAAATCTCAAAAAATTAAAACATTTGGATTGTTCATTGCCTCCAACATAACTGCAAATGGATCCTTTAAAATATGCACAAAACAACAATCATGTTTCACCCCTTCCACTGCATTCTTGTTTTCATGTGATTTAACATGTTGATTGCCACCAAGAGGCTGGAAAATCTACTGAGACTTTTGGAAACAACAATCAAAAAATATTATGAATCAGAAGACAGTGTTGGATGAAATGAAACCTCTGGAGGAAATAAATCCATGTCTAACAATGATGTTGATTTACTATCATCTTTATTTCCAAGCTGGTAGTTGAGCATGGGATACAAATCTGAACTGAGATAACCTTCCATGTAATAAGTACCAGGGTCATCAAACACATGAGAAGATTGTTGCAATTTCTTGTTAAATTGTTTTAGTGAATCAGTGTGATTTGGCATTAGCACACATTCCTTTTCTTCAATGATGATTTTAGGATTTTCTTTCAACAATTTGAATGAAGAAAAACATAAAGGTAAAGAATTCCCTTCAACTAATCCAGTACTTTCTTTTTGTAAATGTGATATGTAGGCTGATTTCTGTCATTATACTACTGAAAAGGAACATTTTATGATAGAGAACATGCAGTTGGTTGTTCTAGGGAGTCACCATCATAATCATCATCATATTAATCATATATAGGCAAATCAGCAACATATGCAATGTCATCTAACAAGAACAAACTTGGAACATCAACATGTTCTTCAACAAAATGATTTGCAAATTCATCTTCTTGACTGTCTACAAATGAATACATAAAACAATCAGCCCCCTGCTTATCATGGGATGGATCAGAAGCTAAATCAGCACCTCCTCTTTCAACAAGTGGAATATATTTTTTTGCAAAATCATTAGCATTGGAAACTTTGAGAGGACCTATGATATTGTCAATTCTATGCTCAAGATTCCAATCACCTATGTTATGTTCATATTCAATTTCATATTCTTGAGCATTCAACCCCTCATTTTGGATCTGTTTACATGCTTGGATGTTGTGTTGAACATCCTGAGCATCATTAAAAAAAAATTGTAAGGAATTAGATCTTGTTTCCATCAGGAGGAAAGACAAATTTGGATGAAGAGTAGTTGCATAATTGAGCATGGAAGCAGCTTCAGTGGGTTGAATTTCTTTGGAAAAATTGTAATAGATACTGGAAAACCTTCTACTGAATATATAAATAGTTTCATTGCTCTATTTTTTTAAGGCATAGAACTCTATAAGTTGTAGATCCAAAGATTTCTTCCTGCCCCAAAAATTTAAAAATACATCCTTCAATTCCTCCCATGAGCTAATTGTCTCTAGATGAAAATGTTTAAACCAGTCTTTGGTGTCTCCTTTCAAGGATTGAAGGAAGGACCTCATACAAACATCATCATGGTCAATCTTGAACAAATCTATAAAATGCTCAAACCCTTGGATGTGTTTTTCAGCTGAGATGGCATCGGGTTTCCCATCAAACATAGGTAGGCACTCATAGTGTTTTGGAGGAAAATAATGAAGGATGTGGGGTAAATTTAAGGTTTTGTATCTATGCTGAGTCTTGGAGGGTGTTGGATCAAGTGCAGGAGATGAAATATCAACCCTGGTTTCATGAGGCTCATCAACTTGGTTATGGACATCACAAGGCCCAGATGGAATTTTTTTTATCAAAATCAGTGATACAGTGAGGATATGCATGTACAACTTCAAGAGGAGGATATACAATTTCAATATTCTCATAATCATCATTAGAATGCATCAGGTAAAGAAAAATTTGCTTGCCATGTTCAAGAAAGGACTAGAGGCAACTTATAACAAATAGTAAAATGCCGTGGAAAAAAATAATTTTTAAGTACTTGTTTTATTCCATAATGTTTTTTCATACCTCTGTCAAGGGATATCATATTCCAGTGGAGTCTCTGAATTACATTCAAAGCTTGAGTGGAGTCGCCAATAATGTTTTGGAAGCTGGATTATGCATTGAAAGTGGAGTCATCATTGAAAATTTAAATTTTTGGATGCTTCTACCGGTGGAATCATCTTCAAAATGACTGTTGATATGTGGAGTCACCAGAGTAGGAATAAATCCAATATGTGCCTAAGTTTGTGTTGCTCTCAGACCTTAGACCTTCAACCATGTTGTTCTTTCCCAGGGAAAATTTTTCAATTTCATCCCTGACAACGACGCCAGAATGTTAGCACCCTGTAAATCTGTTCGGCTGTCAAAACAGATGACAGGGTTAACTACTTCAACCAACTTTAGAGATGGGGAACTAGCCTGCTCAACTCAGAGAGGGCTCTCTCATTTCACAAGATATTTCTTTAAAGGACAGTGACTAGATCTGGTTCATTTTGGGAGGGTTTTCATAAAATTATTGAAGAAATTAAGATAAGCTTTGGGCTATGGGGTTAGGAATGAAGGATGTATTGTCAGACCGTGAAAACTATCAAGAGGAAAAGGATAAATGAGATAGTGACCTCTAAGTTTATACTTTTAAATTTAGATGGTATCAGAAGAAAAGGAAACACACAACTACATCAGATCATTATAGTGATGAATTCTGAATGGGTTTGGAAGAGATAAACACAGTCTAAATTGTCAAGCCAAGAGCATTAGATAATGAATTATGGGTCTCTAATTTCTCAATTTAGATAGAAGAAATCAAAAGATGAAATGAACAATAACGAGAATCACATACTATGAAAGAAAATGAGACTCATAACACCACTAGTTAGAATATTTTCGTAAACAATCCAAAATCTGCCTTTGCATTCATATATTCATTCCAGCCCCAAAAATTTACAAAGTTTTCCTGCACAGAGGGCAGGCTCCTCTTTTCTCCATATTTTCTATACCCTCGAGATAATACATATATATAGGAATTTCTCGTGGAATTCAAAACGTTCAAACTTCCTCATAATTCTAAAAATAGAGACAAGTTACAAAAAGGAATGATTTGGAATAACAATTATCCTATTTTAAAGGGACCATTAGTAACAAGTCTGTCATATCAGGGCCCCTTTCCTTAGACCGCCATCTATCCAAAAATTGTTGGGATGTAATTATCTCCACCTGAGAATTCACTTCAACTTGGCAATCTCCTCCTTTAGAGTGTCCAACCATACCGATTGGTTCTCTCCAATGCATTCAACCGTTTCGGGTTTGGTCTCTGTCTTATGCCTTTTGCTTCGTTTCTTTTTCACAATTTTCCTGTTTATGATTAGATCCCTCATAATGGGATTTAGTCTGACTTCCAATTCTGAGACTGTAGTAGGTTCTGTATGGAATTAAGTTGTTAATATACGTGCAATCTCTCTTTCCTTCTTACTCGCAGGTAAATTTGCCATGTTACCTGAATGACCTGTTTCACTGGATATGACTTTGTCCATGTATCCCAACATTCCTATAGAATCCAGAGGGTTGATCAAATCGAAGATTGCTTTTTTTATGAATGAGATGATTCCTCCATACTTGAGAAATAGTATTTATAGAGTTCCAATCATGAATCACTGACAAGATCAACTACAAGTGTGTTGGTTTACCATGCTTGACTAATTCATTTCAAATGATTAGCTTTCGAGTTCGTTATCTGACGGCGTTCACCTGACATCATACGGTAGTGAAGTACCGAATAAGTGATTCTAGGTGATTTTGACTAGCCGTCACCTTCCCCACGAGTTGTTGATTTGACATTTAGAACACGTGATATGGGGGCAGTGAGAAAAACGGTCTTAGGAAAACTACTTTTCACCCCGATATACCTCAACGGGCACCACGCGTCCACTATTGAAACCACTATGGTTTTCCCTGGTCTGCCATCGCACAATTAAGTTCCATGCTAGTTCAACGCCCGATGTGGATTTAAGCCATCGATCTAGGCTACTATTAGACCGACGGTCCAGAGGGCCGCTTCCTTCGCACTTCCACTATATTTATCCACCTGCTGCCATATATGTCCCGAACTTCCAAATCGTGTTATGTCTCCACATCGCTTTAGTCTTCTGCTAAATTTGAAACTCATATATCGAGTATTATTGTTATGGTGATAACAGTGATCATGAGTGCGTGGTCACGTAGACAAAAGAAAGGGAGGAAACAACCTCCGATTAGCCCATCAGGCTTCGGGACTTAGAGGGGTCTGCACCAGGGGACCATTGTATCGAAAACCTCAAAACACTGAACGTGACGTGCCTTTTGGGATGCACCTTTTGGGCTAACCCTATGGTCATGCCTGCAGTTTCGTGGAGTTTGGGGCTTATGCCTAGTGTTGGTTTCCATGGGCAGAACACAGACAAGGGCCCATGGACTTAGTGTTAGAGGTTCCCTTTCGAAACCAGGAGACCCGTTCTAGATCTAGAATCAGAGATCCTGATCAGGAGGTCGCGTAGCCCTTAGGAAGGATAGGGGGTCTGCATCAAAAATCTTGTTCAAAAACATGCATGTACATCCCTCATTATCATTAATTTTTTTTTAGAATTTGGTGTTCCGATAATTATTCCCCTTCCGCAAATCTTGGTGGATGGCTGAAACAATTCTCCTCTTGTTGGTGCTTTGAGTTCATTGGTATCTTCCTTGTTTCATTTCATTTTATGGAAGGAACATCTCCATATCCCCCACACTCAAGAGTTGGCATGTCCCCATGATATTGAAGTATGCTTTTGTTGATGTAGGCATGGGAATTTCCTGTTGTTGACATCCATGTTGAGTGTACTTTCTGAGTATGGGAAATTTGAAGATGTCGAGATCACTTTTTCAAATGATAATCTTCTACGGGATACTAAATCTGGGACTTATCTTTCAACAACATAGACCTCATAAAAAATAATTAATATGAGACCCAATTCTCATACACTCTCAAAGTAGTGGTCATAAATCTCATAGTGATGCATTATCTCAAAGATCATATGCATAAATGCAAACTGGCATACCTCTTGTGTGCATTCCCATTCAATGAAATTACAGAGCTTGGAACATTTAGTAATTTGGTGTATGGAGGTGCACAAGATAAATATGCTACCTTGGAAGAAGAACAATTGTTGATACATACTGTGAGTGGATAACATCATTGCATTGTGGAGCTAAAGAAACTTCTCCCCATATTATGTATCAGTAAAAGGTAGTGGGTAAAGTCTCATGCTGAAAAACAACTGATCTTTCACTCCCAAGTGATCTCGTCAACTTCAAATTGTCCCGGCTCGATGAAATCACATATCAAAGAATTGCTTCTTAGGTTCACTAGTGTGAATCCATGTCGATCTAATATCAGTGCAGTTGTACCCCCCCGATGCATCAATACTGCTATAGGTTTTGATTAACATAATTACACCAAATGTGTAGCTTTAAAATCATCGATCCTATGTCCATGGATCTCAACCATATACCAAATTTAATCATCGAATGAGTGCAAGCATGAAATCATGGCTAGAAACTCGGATCTTAAACATGCAAGTTAATAGTTGACCAAAAGTGAGCATGGAATCAAGATCCTCTATTGTTTCAGTTGTCGCATCACCCTTCCTGAATAATTCATATATGAGGTTAGAGATCGCTACAATCCAGAATATGGTTTTGAAACCATCAGCCTATGTCAAAGACATTTACCAATAATAATCACATCATTGAATATCAGATTCATGGAAGAAATAGCTACAGATTGCCTTTATTGTTTCATTGATGATTGTTCATGATTTTGTGACCCAAAAATAGCACTGCATCGTGATTTCCATGCTTGAGTTGTGGTGTCACCGATGTGTTATTGTAGGGTTGCACTCTTAATAATACTTTCCTCCCTTAAGAGTATAGAATATACTTGATTCTTAGGATATATCATAGATGATGTGGGCGCAAATGTCTATGCGGAAAATCCATATCTTCCAGCAATATAATCTGGTAACTCATATCCCTGTCTGGATGTAATTTGATTCAGTAACTCATAGCTTTGTCTATAGGAAATTAAATTGTGGCTAAAATTATGCAAGTACTCTTCCTATTCAAGGCTTTGGCTTGACATTGAATTTATGGATGTTCCTGAAGGTTGACTGGATCTATTGTAGTCTTACTTGGAAGAATTGGGAATGGATTTCTAGAGTTGTTTCTTTTTAAATATGAAATTCTTCTTTACTGCATATTAAAAACAAAATAAAAAAATATTGTTGCAAGAAAACCGTAACTACTGTGAAACACTGCTACATGAATATCTATCATAGGGAAAGGTGTTGCAACAAAATATGCCCTATATGAAGGAGATCTAGGCTACAATAAATCTGGTAGTTGCACCCTAACTTGGTGATCCCTCCTTATTGTTGTTATTTATTTTCTCCCATATCCTACCTACTTGAAAAAAAAGAAACTTTTTCTCAAGTGTAGGAGTATTTCCAATGGATCCATGTGTGCAATGATATTACAAATGCACTCATATCCAAATATGAAAAGTATACGTCAATATGTACCAGGATATGAGAGGCTAGTTGCTTAAGAAGAGATGATGCCAATAAGTGTTGAAGGATGGAGTGGTACCCTAGCCCGATGACTATCTGGAACCACTCTTCAATGTAATCATTATTCCTTGGGTTCTCTTCGATTGTCATGACATGAAGTTATTTGGAAAGTTGATCATCACACTCTGTAATGCACAAGGGATCTAGTGATAAGCATGCCAAAAATTCTTCGATCTCTGGCTATAGTAGTTTTCTTTCATTTGATGTGGCCCGTGATTCTTTGATTTCTTTTGTCTACTCTTAAGGACTGCTAGAATAAATTTCCAAATTCTCTTTCTTTGGAATATGTTCATGGATCCTATGTCCCTCTATTGCTTCTTGAAATGCAGAATCATCCTTGATAATGATTCTAGAGTGTGGGAAAGGATTTGAGAAGATCCTTGAAGGGGTATGTCCTCCCTTACTCAACAAATTCTTGAGCATCCTTGAGGGCTTCTTACTGGTTGATAATCCTTGTCTTGCACATGGATTAGTGTAGGGGGACTCGTTTTGAATAAAAATATACAACTTCTACACAAAAAAAAATTCTAAGAAAAACATGTACTCGAATGCCTCATGCTACTAAGACCCTGTTGTCACCAAGTTATCTATTGACATGAATAAATTTCCCCTTTCCATGCATCAATATTAAATTAAATGACTGAAAACCAAATTACTGATTCCTATCCCTTTAGCGTCTTCCTGACAATGGTGCCAAAAATGTAAGGCAATTTAATTGCCTAAATTGTTGCTCATTAAATTATCAACCAGGGAGCTCGTAAGCTTGTGAGAAGTTGGAAAAATATATATAGGAGTAGGCCAATTGTTTTGTATACTATCTAATCACACATCATTTCAATTGAAAGAACACCTCCAAGAGTTAAATTGAACATGAATTCACCTTTGACATGTTTCACAATTACATTGCATATCTTCTAATAGATTTGTCACAACAATTGTCAACACCTTAAAGATGTTCAGCCGGTTCAATTTACCCTTGTACACACTTGATACCTGATAGAGGGGGCCCTGCCTCTCTTGGCACACACTACCAAGAAAGACTACAATAAAAAAAACTTTGGATTTGCAACAAAGGTTATTTATTCCAACATCAAGAGATTACAATGATTACATGGTATTGAATATGCTCCTCCCATTGTATATCATTTTTATGCTAAGGTATATCTATATATTATATGTCCTCAATGAATGATATGCTCTCTTATTTATACATAGAGCCTCTCTTTCTCAAAAAGAAAGGAGTTATAACAAGATGAGACCGGATCCTAAATAAGTGGATTTGTTTGCAACCAACAAATCTTACATCCTAAACATGTGAACCTCGTCATCATCAATGTATTTAGTCTAAGTTTGTTTAAAGAGGACAACAACATCATATATCATGAGATATATGTTCCCAAATCAATGTATAAGAACCACAACTTGGTCAAACTATTTTCTGGAAAATAAATGGTGAACTATCGGAACAAGCAGTCCCTGGAACTATCGGAACAAGTAGTAACTGGTGAACTATCGGAACAGAGGGCCCCTGACAGTTACCGATACAGAGGGTCCCTGGCAGTTACCGGAATAGAGGCTCCCTGATAGTTAACTCGATTCTGGTAATTCACTGCTAAACTTCACAACTAAATTAGGAAACCTCAATATCTATGCTAAGTAATCATCAAAACATGGGATTTCAACCATTTTAGTATGCATATATCATATCAATTCGAGAACTCTCTACTGATATATTTACATTTAACCCTGGTTTGTTTCATCTCTGCCAATGAAATTGCTCCCTCACGATTTTTTACAGTAATACTAACAAAAGAATTTGATAACCATTGGTGGCGGGCCATCATTGGCTGAGGATAGAGCGCCAGGGCCATCATAACATAATCGAAGGTTTTATATGCTGCAAATTCCATAAAGGAACACAAGATGCTCATTTTCGCTTTTGTTGACTTGCTTCTCCATGCACTTACGCTAGAGAATGCATATAGTGGCTTGAAATTAGCTTGCAAAATTTGTTAAGTTTGTCGACAGAGCTTCTTTCAAGTGTTAAGTTTGCCAATTTGGTCGGAGAAATTTTTATTAATTTTTCTGATGGGTCGGAGAAATTTCCATCAACCTTGCCGGGAGCGATTCCCTTTAAATTCATCGATGAACATCGACGGAGTTCCTTTCATCTGCTTCGATGGAGACCACTAGATTTTGGAGCACTTGGTCTTATGCTTGTCGACAGCTTCAGAATAGTTACTACCAACTCTGTCGATGTCCTTCGGAGCAGTTGATCACATATCCTTTGCTTAGCTATGAGGGTAACAACGCATAAGTCTTTTCCTCTTTTCGTTTTATGTGCTAGGGGAAGAGTAGGTTAAAACGAGGGTACACAGAGTTCCTTACAATATTTGGCAAAACATTATTTTATTTTTTAAACCCTTTTAAGTCAAAATAATTTTATTTTAGAGTAAATTTAAAAGATTAGCTTCAAATATATTTGAGAAACACAAACCTTTTACCAAAGCATTTTATTTTTTTGTATGAAGGAGAGAACCAAAGACTGAATTACGAGAGATTTAAAGGATCCATAGCTTTCCCAGATGACATCAGATTGGAGTATCATCCTTTGCATTGTGAAGTACGTGGAGAGGTGTACTCGTCTAACTGATCACATGTTCCAACAAGCATCTTATCTGTGAAATAACTGACGAGGCCAGTTTGGGAAAAATCCCCAGGAGATTCGTTTCAACACTTTTGGGCATCATATTTCAATTCCATGAGTTGTGTTGGGATCAGAATGGAGAGAATCATCTGATTGACCTATTTCAAAGAAGAAAAATTCACTTTGACAGAAACCGAAAAATCACACTCAAAGGCATTTTTAATGAAAGTTCGGGTCCCACATTCATTGCTTCTTCACTCAAAATTGATTCTGCAAGTTCTTGTGTCATATATGATGTATAGGGACTTAGTTCATCGTTTGATTTTGTGTTGATATGTTGGTAGCACAAAATTACAAATCCACCAAAATAGCCAACTAATGTCCCGTGCGCTTAGTACTGTCTAGGAGCTGAAAGGACCAAATTTCTCCTGAAGTGCATTTTCGAACCAACGCAAGACCAATAGGTATTGTGGTTAACCGATCTGATGCTAGGCAATGATTTCACAATGAATATTTAGTCATAACATCAAGAAACACAAAGAAAGCAAGCTATTACCATGTTCACGAAGAAAACCACTAGGGACGCAACAAACTTAATTATGATTGCAATATGAAGTGGGTTAGGCACAATAGGTGATCAGTAAATGGATTTCTAATTAGGCGTAAAGAGTTTAGTCATTGATAATGTAAGGATATTGATTGATAAGTGTAACAAGAAGGTATTCGAGCTGGGAGGGGGACGAGATAGGCCTCAAGACGAAAGTGGTCTATGCTGAGTTGGTCTGCATTGGAGAGAGGGAGAAGATTGCCATCAACGTGCTCGATGACGACAAGGGTTTGACATCCTTCCACTGACGCATTTGTGATAGGAGAGGGAAACTTGTCAATGGGTAGTGCATCAAGGAAGAAGAGGTGAACCTCGTCGATAAGCAATCTAATGAAGCGAAAGGCAAGGACGTTGTTGAAATGCGATGTAATAGCGCAAGTGGAAGTGAGTAAGCTTGTGAAAGGCATGCACGTGGAGAAGATAATCATGTGACCAATATCGATGATACAATGTTGATCATGTGAACTTCTCCGACGATGCAGATGTGTGTCAGTGACATTTAGCAGAAGCATGCTAGTGCATCAACCAAGTTCACAACACAGTGGCCTATGTATAAGCGAAGAAATCAATGGCATGCTAATGCGACGGTGGAAGAAGGATGTGTTCATCGGTACATTGTGTATCGGCGTAGGAAGAGGGATCTTGCTAAAGTGTAGATCATTGGGTAGACGTGATCAAAATGGGAACTGCAAATGATAAGGCAATGAAGTGTGAGGAGAACTCATGATTAGTCGTTTACATGAGAGAGAGAGAGAGAGAGAGAGAGTGAAAGGGTCCTAGTAGGAAAAAATGGAGGTGGGGGCACTTCTTGTCTTGGAGAGATGCTAAGACAAAAAAATTGGGAGGTTGTTGTGCACATGCAACAAATGGAAATACACTGGTAGAAGCCAGAATCTCTACTGGTCTTTCCTAATTGATAAGCAGAAAATGTAGAAGGTCATATAATTACTTTTAAGATAAAACAATCTAGGAATTATGTCCAACAATTACTTGAAATATTTCATCATGCTTGGCTCACTGGAGATGCCTACATATCGGATAATGGAGCTTGTTTTTTGTAGATGGAGGATGAATGATGATGAGATTTATTTCCCTAAACGATGTTGGCAATCTGGGTTGGTATCTCCATCTTGGGGCT
>JASDQU011311834.1:28774-40399 GCA_032191745.1 Picea mariana
ACGAACTTCCTTTTTCTACATCAACACACTGAACACATTTTCCCAAAAAATTTACTAAGATCCTGGGAGTTTCAGGTATCTCATTTGCTTCAAATGAGAAAAATCTCCTCTGTAATTCGGGCAACCGACTTTCTATCATTCTTTCTGTGAATTTAACAGTTTTCAACTTTAAACTTGAAGTCACCATCCACTTGTTAATCTCTGTGATGTTGATCAATTTGATGTTTGAAATCTCTGCTTTCTTTTCCTCGAGCTCTTCTCTAAACCTCAGCTGATGCTTGGCTATATTGACTTCGCCTAACAATCCAGAACAACCATCTGTTCCGATATTCAATGAATCTCTTTCAAAGAGATCGAAAATTCCTTGGCAATCTTCATTAACTTCTCTTGCGATTCATTTATATTCAGCCAATTTTGATTCCCACACTTTAATCATTACATCTCCTTTAACCTGTTCAAAAATAGATAATTTCCGAGTCTTTCCAATTTCTTCCTTTGATGAGGAAGCCACTGCTTTCTGAAAGGTTGTCCTAGCTTCTTTCGCCTCCCTTTCTTTTTGGAACACATTCTCCAAAGATTTATTTGATTCCTGAAAATAATTCTGGATTACTTCCAGATTTGAGAACACCTTCTATTGTTCCTCCTCTATTTTTACATATATTTCTAATGCCTATGTCCTGAAATTTTCAAGTTCTACTACCTAGTTAACAATAGATAAAATCTTATCTTGCAAATTTTTGTTTTCCTCTCCCAGCTTTCGAACCTGTTCCTGTGTGACCTGTATTAAGTGTTTTGCCTCATCCAAGTCTTTATTCAATTTCTGGATCTCTTGCATATCCTTTAGTATAGCTTGTTCTAGACCTTTCTATATTCCCCAGCCAATATTTCTTTCATTTTCTTTTATTTTGTCTTGCAACTGGATTATTGTTTGATCCTTTTGTTCAAGCATAGTTGTTAAATTTCCCACATAATACATATTAGTTGATGCTATAGCACCCATTGTTCCTGCTAATTCTGTAGCGAACTCTCCATCCTTGAGTTTCTTTCCATCTATGATAACTGTATGCCTTTTAATTGTTTCTTCTCCTCTTGGATGAATTTCCTGTTTCAAGACTGCTCTTCTCTTTTTGCTAAAAAAATAATCTGATGAGGGGATTTCATCTCTTGAAATCGGCTCTAGATCACTGACATATAGAACTCTTTCATGGGGGGTTCCGAAAGTATATTGTAATGGAGTTAAAGAGGTGATAGGACTACCAAGTTCTTTTGAAGTTGTTCCTCCTATCTTTTCTGGAACGTTCTTCATGATTTCTGGAATTGTTTCTGGTTCTTTTTCCTTATCCATTCCTGATTCTTTTGTTTGAGAACCCTCTGCATCTTGAGAAGGTATATCAGTATTCTTCAACGTACCTTTATCGTTTACTTGACCCTGAGTATTATTTTCAAATCCTGGAGGAGATTCTTCCTGTTCTGGAAATGAGGTCGAAATTTCACCCTGTAAAATCTTTGGCAGGCAGCTTCGCCTATGGCTTTGAAAAGATGCAAACCCAGCCTGTGAGTCAAATGTCAAGGCCTGAACTCTATTCAGAACTTCTTCATAAGACCTAACATCTTTGAAAATATCATCATAAATAGATATTTCATGTTCATATGCTTTTAAATTACAATGTATGTAATGCCTACTTATTATTTGGTAGGTGTCATGTTTTCTGTGCTCAATGTTTACTAACTTCACTTCTTCCAATGACTCGGCCTCTACCTTAGAATGGCCTAAAATTTATAAAGTAAATTTCCCGACATGAACAGGGAAAGATGGCCATGCTTTTTTCTGAAGTGCTTTTAATTCCAACCCAATACCACCCTTGGCTAACTGATGAGCTACTTCTCTGCATATCAATCTGTCTGGTAAGAATTTCGGGAGTGCATGAGGAGGAATGGAACAGCCATAGACCCTAACATAGGAAAAATTTTCCTCAATAAACCAGTCAGCAACAGATTTAAGACTTTCTATGACTGCATTAGAAATGCGAGGGGGTTCGCATCCAAAAAATAATTTGTGCATAGGAATAATGACAAAATGACAAACTTCGTAAAATGCTTCTTTAGCATTTTCTTCCCAGAGGGTTGAGTGGTATTTATGAATAGGCTCTGGGTAGGAAACACTCCAACTCCAATTCATTAATGGAAATGGGGTCATAAAACAGATGGCATCCATAATATATGCAGACATATAAAAATACATTGGTTGTCCCTTTGACTTGGCTTCTTTATAATTTAAAATTTCTTGCGTCAGGTTATCCGATAAAATTTTATGCTAGTTAAAACCATTTCCATTTGAGACTTCTTCTAAGAAGGGTACCCAGTCTGCATGAAAGTGACAGGGATCTTTTCTCCTGAAAAGTCTGCATAACATCATGGCTACATAAACCATATATTCGTTTAAGGAAGTTGTAGCATAAATCCCATGAGAATCAGCCCTAAACCTTGCTTCAGACATCGCCCATCCTTTAATCATGTCGGGGTATGTCTGGTCTGCCTCAATACATTCTTTTCTCTAAAATTCAGCTAAAAATTCAGCATTAAAGGTGTGTTTATAATTCGGCGATAGTTTATACATTACTTGAATGTGCTCAGGCCGAAATGAGACGACGATAGCTCCTTGCTCGTTCTGAATACTCCTTGTTGGGATATCTACCTTATCCAAAGCCCAGCCGACCATCTCAGTATATGCCACCAGCCTCAGACGTGCAGCAACCTTATGAAGTTCAGACTCAGCAACGTCCCGTAGATGATTTTTAGAATCAGGGTCTGCATACTTTAACTCATCCTCCAACAATTCAGATATTTGAGCCCATGCTTTGATGGAGTGTATGGCATGTGGAGTAGTATCCGAGATAATATCACCTTCCTGTGGTTCTTCATTTTTCTTCGGTGCTTTTTTAGGTGCCATAGCTCTGCGTTTGACTTGAGAACCTATCACAGAAAGTGGATGAATAAACTCAGCTTTAAAATGAAAATACAGACGTTTCGAACGTTTACTTTGAATATACAATAAAAATAATGAGATTTGTACATTTGTCACGAATTTAAATCTTTTAATGCAAAAAATATTTTCGGAGATATGCATTTAATGTCTGTACTTAGGCATTCTCGGCATTTTCAAAAAAAAAGAGAAACTTACTTAACCAGACAACGACGCATTAATGAACACTCAAAGAAAGATTAACTTTAAACCTGTTTTGGAAGGAGGATTTATTAGTGTTAATTATGAGTTAAAACTGAAAAGATCACTTTTCGGGGTTTCGGAAGTCTTGATGTCGAAAGGTATGTCATCGGAAAAGCCCGATCGCCGAAATTGCGAAATCGCGAAATAGCGATGTTTTATTTAAGATTTAAACGTTTTTAGCATGTTAATTAATCGAGATTAGGCCCTTTCGAGATTTCAGAAATCGGGGTTTCGGGAAATACGATGACATGAGACGTGCTCTCACGGAACCGCGAATCCCGAAATCGCGACGTAATTATATTAATTTTAAACCTTTCTTATAAGAGGTTAAAATAATTCATTTTAATTAAGATTTAAACGTATTGGGGAATCGGGAATCGGGGTTTCGTGATTCAATTTACATCAATCATCTGTTTGCGGAAAACCCTGAATCCCGATTTCTTTAATTTTTAAATTTAAAGAAAAATCACAAAATTTAAAATTACAATACGTTTTAAATAATTTTTTCAAAGGGCGCTGGAAAATTTATATTTTTGTAAACTTTTTCCATTCGTTGTCCAAAAGAAAACGATAAAAAGGCATCGCAAATTTTAGAAATAACGAAATTCTTGCTTGAGGAAAGCCGAAGCTTTAAAAACAAAAAATCTAGGCCTTTAGGATGAAAAATTTAAGCTTTGTTTCAACAGCGGGAAAGCAAACTAGTTCCAAAAATAAAGAAACATACCTATTCTAAATGCAAGGAAGCATGTGCAGGATAAGGACACTCGGGGGAATGTCTCCTCCATGGATAAATGTGTCGAGTCGCAAAGGCATAAATTGCAAGGCTAGAAAATGGTTCAAAAATAGCAAGTTGAAATCGACATTAAGCCTAAAAGTGTGAGTTGTTAATATGCAATGAAATTGCAACTCAACAAAATTTTGGAAGCCCCATTGGTGAATTATCCAGAAATAGATTGAGAGGAAGTCATGAGGCTTCAACACAAAGACATGGTGGGACTAGACATGTCTTCCAAGCCTACAAAATGAATGCAGCATAAGTGTCAAAAGGCCAGTGAGGTACTAACTAGGATACCCATGGAGAGGTAAGCTCTACCATCCATAAGTGACACTTTTAAGTAGCTTGAAAGGTGTAGTGCCACTAGTGAATGGGGTGGACCCTATGGCAGATATGTGAGTGATACAAATAAATGCATTATGCACGCGGAATGGAACCTACCCTATATTCCAGTAAAGAACACAATACCTTTTGAACAATATGAAGAACGCTAACGTATGTATCAGCACATGTTAGGGGACTCCTGTAGGTAATGGAAAGAAAACAATTGAGAGGAATATTTCCAACTTCAACGCAAATTCATGGTGGGACTAAACAGGACTCACGAGCCTAATAGAAAACTTGCAGCATGAGCACCTGAATGCAAAGGGATTCTAAGATAGGACACTCATGGAAGATAGGCCCTACCACGTGAATTACAACACTTCTAAACAATAGAGAAGGCTCTGTGTCGCAAATTAGTGGGTCGATCTTAAGGAAAAATGAAATAGGAAACAAATAATTCAAAAATGCATGGAGGGGAAAATCTAACCTATATGCCAGTTTCAATATCATGACATGTCAAAATGGATAGACATGGAACGAAAAGGTACCAAAGAAAAATATCTTCAAATTCTTGTATATAAGACCAAAAAAACTCACCCATAAGTTAATAAGTCCAATATAGAAACCTTTGATAAAAACGAGTGCTATGGGATACGCAATTTGAAAAAAAGAAACCATAAAAGTAAAATATGTACAAAGGACTGCACATCCATGCGGCTTATGCATAGTAGTTCTCCGTGTAGATCCCATTGATAGGCTCAGGCCAATGGATTCTTTGGTAACCAACCTGTAAAGTTTCCAGTTCAGGAGGAGGTTGAATATCCATAATCATAGCTTCAAGGATAGCATTATCTGAAAGAAACTCAACATACATGAAATCGGGGCTCGAAAACACACAAATACCAGGGCTCTACGTCTCACAAATAGTAATATCAGACTCAAGAGGAAATGCCAGATTACTTGGGCCAAGAGGGGAAATAAAATTCTTACATGCCCCCATTGGATACAACACCTGATCAATTACTAAGACCTTGTCTCAAGAAGCTGAACATAACTATAAAGATCCTTTCTTAGAAGCAATTGAACATCAAGGACAAGATGCCACATAATTCACTCGTGGTAGGGAAGAGTCTACTCGAACACTAAGAACACATAAAGGGGAAACCTGAGATGAAATCAAAATAGGATGGTTATTATCAGATGAAATTTGATCAATAGTGACAATGCTTTCATTGTGAGGGAAATGCATCAAAATAAAGAATGTAGACCATATCCTTCATCGCATAAATAGAATGACGCCCAAGAATCATATTGAAGTCTAAAGGGCCGGAAACAACTAACAAATCGGTTAGCACAGTCTTCCCACCTAACGTGATAGGAAACTGAGGAAGAATCCCCGGACATTCACAAGGTCTTCTGTCGAAATCTAGCAACTCACTGGTAGTTGAAAAAATCTTGGGAGAACCCAACATTTTCCAAGACGAGGAGAATAAAAAATTTACATAGGATCCTTAATATACAACACATCGATGAACTCATTTCAACATAGATTCAATCATAATCGTTATTCGGAAAGGTGTAGAATAAGGAAGGAGAGACTCCACAAGATCATTCTAATCAAAGGAAACCATCCTAGGACTTGGAGGGAGCATGCTCGAAGAGAGTGGAGTGCCCCCTTGTTCAGAAGGTACTAAACTTGAAATACTAAATACGTAGTCAAAATATGCATCACTCCCCAAAAGAAGAGTAGGATCAGCCGAAGATTGCATCGGTGAGACCACCTCCTTAGACTCGTCATTCTCCGAGAGAAGAGTGGGATCAGTCGAAGATTTCATTTGCACAACCACTTCCTCAACCACTAGTTGAATAGGATGCGAGACAACATGGTCAAGAGACACTTTATCCCCTAAAATGAGAGTGGTATCGTATGTAGGTTGCATCAGAACAACCACTTCATCAACCAATGATTGAATAGAATGTTGGGAAATCGAAGACGACATAGAACTAGAAGGGCCTTCGGACATGGACCACGCTCTTCATACCACTGAAATAGAAGGACACAAATCATTAAGGTTATATCCTTTGCAAATATTACAAGGGAATCTAGCATTACATCCTATTCATTTAGGGTTATCAACAATATCAATTCCCCCAGCATGACTTGCAGAGGTTGGTGACATTTGTCCAGTATGACTAGCACTGACTAGAATTTTTCTCCCAGCATGACTCATAGAGGTTGATTTCTTTCCCTCAACATGACTCCCATAGGTTTTTGACCTATCTCCAACATGACTCGCGGCGGTTAATGAACTAATGTAAGTATGAATCGCAGTGTCTGGACTCGCGCTTCCATCATGACTCACAATGATTGGTTGCTTGTCTCACACACTGACTCTGGTGAACCAATGGTATAAAAATCCATGAATTCTAAGAGGTAGCTCCACACTTTCAAGAGAAATACCAAGGGTCCTTCCTGACTAGCGGAGCGGTTGGTCGACTACCTTGAATCGACGATCCAAAAGTGGTGATACTAAAACAACATGATGTTGACTATACAAACAAACACTCCACTAAAAATTCCTAAGTGAAACATTGTAATCAAACAAATTTTTCAAATATTCATCCCAAGTAGATGAGGTCCTAAGTCCAAAGCAATGAAAATTTGGAAAGAGACCTTCCAGACGAAGGCATGGGTTGACTAAGTCCCATGAAACAATGAATGAAGGATTGAGAAGCAACTATCCCGACCTCTACTGACCAACCTTATCTGGTGAAATCACCCACGCCTCGAGCGGAACCCTTCAACAGTACTGAAAAAATTTATACTAAATCTGCCCCAAGTACCACGAAAAACCCCCTCAGTCACCTCTGAGATACCTAGGAAAATCTTACCATGTCGCAGTCAGTGTTTGGGGGGTACAGTCAACAGTCGAGATCAAACGTATGGGAATGGTAACTAAGCCCAAAACTCTTCTAGAGGACTAATTCCAGATGGGTCAGTATCACTTTAGGAAAATCCCCCAAAATACAATCTCTCCACTACGCTCAGTTAAGCTTTGGAGGGGATATCTCCTCAGATATGCTTTACGCGACCTCATGTTTGACTCATGTGTTAGAGGAGCTTCCTCACTATACTTATACAACAGTTGGATTTGAAACTCTTCCTATATCAGACTCCTATTTTTGTTTTCTATCCCTGGAGAAATTAACTCTCCAACCTAAACCAAGGCCCTAACCCTAAACTTGTTTGTGAACCCTAGAAACAAAGTCTAGTACATTTTAGGTTTAGCAGTTGTTTTTTAATCAAAGGGCATGGAGTGAAATTGAACAATGTTTGAGACTCTTGCAAAAAATGAAACTTATAAGAACACTGGAAAATAATACTTTACATTAATCCTTCAAATGAAAAAGAGTTTCAAAAATAAAATGCATGAACAATCCTTCAAACCTTGAAATGTAATTTTTTCTCTTTCTATGCAAAATGCACAATGCAACCTTTTSAGAAAAGCAAAAGAAGAAAACAAAAAAAAAWTCTTTGTTATTTTTCCTTTCAAATGATTTCAAGMTGAGAAGAAACCAAAATCCTATGCTAACATATTTTTCTTTTTCAAATGACAATGCAAAGAAAGAAAGAGACCTAACTAGTAGAAAAACTAGGTTTTTTTTTGTTTTCTTTTTCTTTCTACCAAAGAAAAACTAAAAAAAGTTGCTAAAAGAAAGAAAAAAAAWTTGTTTTATGTTTGAAAAATACAAGGAAAACAGAAAAGAAAAGTCTCGAACTCAAATATAAACTCAAGTTTCAAATATGACCACAACATTGACCAGAAAACCAAGATCTTGAGAAGAAGACTAGTCTTATAGTCATGCAATCCAAGGACTAAAATGGAAAAAATTATGGATCAAAAAACTTGGTTTTCCATTCAAATTTAAGGCCTTACTAACCTCCTATAGGCTACAAAAAAAATTGGGACCAAACTCCCCAAAAAAGACCCCCAAACTAGCTGAAACATGGTTCCAAAAAGGTTGAAAGCAAGTAAAAAATCACTTTTTGGAGGCATCTGCGGGTCACCCCACTATGAATTCTGGATATAAGCTTATAAACGTGGTTTGTATCATTGTAGGAAGTGTGGATGAAGTTTATCCACAGTTTGGCCTTCCATAAAGCATGGATATCCGTTGTTTGGCATTATACAAAGCACAAATATGACTAAAATTCGTGCTTCAACCCTATATAAGGGTAGTGAATGTATGTGGTTTATGTGAAAGCAAAGAAAGGATACAATTATAAAAGATTGGGAAAATGGGTATAAATCCCAAAACTCAAAATTTAGCAGAGAGACAAAAAGTTAGCCAAAAACACTAGGAAACCAAGAGCAAGAACCTTTAGGATGATTTCAAAGTTTTCAAAGACTTAACACAACAATCAACATCAAAATAAAACCCAGAAGGCTCAAATTACATTGAAGAACCAAACCAAACCCTCCTAGAACTGAGAGAAAGGCTAAAAAAATCCAATTCTTACACAGATTTGTGATTGTGTACACTAGGAATCACGAATATTTGCAGGTCATACAAAGGAAAATTGTGGATATCCGCATCTCATAAAGGGACAAAGCGCGGATGCACCAGTAAAACTTGAAAAATAAAAAAACCAATCCAGAAGGAGGATTCTAGAAACTTTGGAAAAAGTTTCTAGATGGAAAATTATTTGAAAATAAATCCTAGAAAACAGGAAAAGACACAGAAATCAAAGACAACAAAAGAAACCCTAATACTGACCAAAACTAGAAGAAGATATCCCCAGTATGGTCACCCATTCTATTATGGGATTTTTCCCCTGTGACCTTGGCTCATGTCATGGCAGAGAGAGACCATATATAAAATACATAACCTACCCTCACACACAACAATGTTATGTGAAAAATAACTACTTTGAAGAGAGAGAGAGAGAGAGAGAGAGAGAGAGAGAGAGAGAGAGAGGCCTCACACCTTGTATCCTATGTCTAATGTCAATCCTCTCTCTCTGCCTTTGATGTTTCTCCTAATCTCTACTAGTAACAACCTACAAAAGAAGATCAAGCATGTACCGTAACAAGGTAGTTATGCATTCAAATCATACATATAATGTGCAAATATTTATGTATATGAAGAAAACTAACATATATCAACAAATTGAAATCGATTTACACATGTATGGAGGGAAAGAGAACTCTTTTATTGAAAACAGTAAAAGTGGGTAGTTACAACCTGACTCGAACCATCGGCACTGCCTCGAATCCAACCGCTCAAGTTCCTCCACTGGTCCCTTATTCAAATGACCCAAAAGGGATAGGAACACACCCTATGGTCATATAAGGGAGAAGAAGGAGTACTGAAAAGCAAGTTCCATAACAAGGGGATGTTACCCAGAGGATCAGGGAATAAGGGAAGCTTGCAAAACTGTCAGCATAATCTTGCACCAAGGTTGTCCTCCTCATCCATGCCATCAAAGGTTCCTTTATACCATCCTCAAGGCATTGAGGTGGTTGAATTTCGTTGTTTACGGTCCCAGGGGAGTTTGGGAATGAGCCCAACGAAAAACCCCACCCAAAAATGTGGATTATTTTATTTTTTCATATTTTTTAAGGTCATCCGCGAGTTGCACACTAACAAGGTGTGAACATCTGCGGTTTGCACATGGGTGAACCGCATATGGCAGCACAAATGTTGTTTTTTAGATTAATTTGATGCAAGAGGAAGGGATTTAAGTTTCCAAGCTAGGGAATAGGATTAAGTCATCTCACAAATGCAATTGATGTGGAAATTGTGGTATAACATTTCTACAAATACAGTTATGTCAATATTGATTTGATTTTTTTGTTTTAGATATCAAGGTACACCACAAGTGGTTTCGAGGAAATTTCTTATGTTATGCACCAAATTTATAGAGAGTTGTTTTAGGCTAGAGACATGCTCCAACATATTTAAACATAGTGATTTGTTATTTAACATTTAAAATTCTGGTCGGGAAGCATACACATAATGGATACAAGTGAGGTCATCCAATTGGACACCCTTGTACACCTTTGTTGGTACTTAGCGAGTAATATCACATTAGACATTATCTATATATTGATTTGATGTTCCATGTAACCTCAAGTATATTGAAATCTCCCTTGGCACACTTGAAACCATCTTTACATCAAAATTTCAATTCMCTTTTTCTATWGTACATAAAGAAAAACACTTGAGCAGATCAGTCTCACATAATAGGGAATTGAGCAGTAAAKATAAGGGTACAATTTATCCTCCTTAGTTAGCGTCGTGAAATATTGGTCGATTACCATTGTAGGAAACCTCGRGTTTATCAGAGAGTTATACTGGCTGGCATTCTTTTTCTCTTAAGGACCTGTAAAACCATTTCCTTTACAACATAGGCATCGAAATTCCTACATAACATCAAATATCAAGAATTTGAGAATTTTGTCAATATRATAATACTCAAGCAAGAGTAAATACTTTTTTCTCRGCTCAACTAGACGATTATTGAAGACTTATCTCCAAATACTCCTTGCATCATGATAATTGCATTGATATAACTCTTGGGTAACMTTTGTGTGGACCTAGGGTGGACCTAGGTTGGACTTAACCTTTACCAACAACCTATCTCAACAACATCCTCTTGCAATTTTGATTGTGTTCCTCTTCTTCCTCAACAACCCTTCAGGTGGTCCCCGTGGTCCCATGAATCACAATAGAAACATGTCATCCATGGATGACATTATGAATGGCATAGTGCTAGTAATCAACTGCCTCACACAAACAATTGATGCAACCAAGGACTAACTTCAGAACCATATGAATGCCATCAACAAATAACTCTCACATTCTTTTTATAAACTTGAAAATCTAGAGGGTAAGAATGATGATGGTGAATGTTCCATGGGTGAAGGCTCTTGCAACTGCAACCCCTTTCATAGTCATTCCCCCAATATGTCGCATCAATTACCCAAGGTATATCTAACTAAGTTTGATGGGTCTGATCAATACGACGGGTTGACCAAATGGAACACTACTTTTCCCTCCATTCTATAAAGGATGACCTATTGAGACTTGGAATAAGAGTTTTATATTTATATTAGGAATGTTGGTAGTGGTATTAATGGCACAAGAAAAATATCCCTGGGATTGATTGCATGGAATCATTTTGTGAAATACCTTGTTACTCGCTTTGAAAAGGATACTAATTTTATATGACTACTTACCACATTACATCAAGCAAGAACAATGGAAGAATGTATTGATTCTTTTGAGTGATTTG